>OY735262.1:6276272-6370342 GCA_963457715.1 Argyresthia albistria | reverse complement strand
TTTCGAAATCGTCTACCAAGGGAAAGGGATGTTGAAACTGTACTGAAATACCTATCTGAAGACTTATTTATTGAGTACCTACACCTACACCATGTTTAGTGTAATAAATATTTAAAAAAATACAATTCTGACCTGAAGCTTAACAAGTGAACAAATGTAGATGCGTTATTTATTGGCAATACCTAGATTCGCTTAATTGTTTTCAGGTAAATTTTATTAATATAGGTTCACTGGTCTTAAAGTTTTCAATCAGCCTTACTAGGTAAAACAAGTGAACCAAGTTTATTCTCGCTCCTCTCGCTCCGACGTCTATTGTTCTCCATTGTAAGTTTGTTCGACCTATGTCCATACAGCGTTAGAATGTCAGAGACAAACACAGACACATAAACAAATGCCTTGGCTTGAACTTATAACACCCGTTTTTTCTGTCAGGAAGGGGGTTAAAAATATAAAAGTTTTGTGTTCAATAATGCACATTTAGCGGAAGAGTCTCTATTCTTTTTAGGACATTCTGGGTTATTATGATTTTCTGCACATTTAACACACCTATATGGCCTCATATCGAACGCCTGGAAGAGCTACTGGTCCATGAAAGAGCTGATGAAGGGAAACCTTCCATTGTCACTGAAGCGCAAACTCGTCGACATGTGCATCCTGCCCATTCTAACCTACGGTGCTCAAACTTAGTCTCTAACGGAGATCCAGAAGTCCAAACCCAAGGTTTGCCAAAGAGCGATGGAGCGAAGTATAACCGGTGTCAGGCTGACCGACTATGTTAGAAACACGACACTGCGCTCCATCACTGGCATTGCTGACGTTTGGCGCAAAGAACGCTAGGCTGAAGTGGGACTGGGCATCGTACAGCAGGAATGGTCTGAGATACGGGAGGCGTTTGTCCAGCAGTGGGACACTATACAGGCAAAATAAATGGCCTCATACAGTTATTGCGTGTGTGGCCATATTGTTCGCATCTTTTGCATTGGGGGATAATGTTCTTTCGTTTCCGGTCTTCTATTAATAACCGAGGTGTGGTAAATGAAGGCTGCAAGACTGAAGGGCCTGGCTGCAGATTAACGAACCATGTAGGGGCGTTTTTGTGGATCCATGAGAAGAGAAGCGTTATGTAGCTCTGTTTATCTGCCTGACATCCAGAGCAATTCACTTAGAACTAGTGCACTCCCTTTCAGCTGATTCAGCAATCATGAGCTGCGTCGATTCATTGCGAGGAGAGGCACTCCTGAAACAATAATGTCCGACAACGGGACTTCTTTCGTGGGTTCTGACCGAATCTTGCGAGAGTTCCACCAAACAGAGGTCAACGATTTTCCCGCCAGCAGAGGAATCAAGTGGAGCTTTATTCCCGCCGCCGCCGCCCCATTCTTTGGTGGAAGCTGGGAGCGACTAGTTCGCACCGTCAAGGTGGCACTCAATGCCACCCTACGCGAAAGGGCACGTAAAGCAGAAGTAGAATAGAATATTAGTAGTAGTAGAAGTACTTGGCACGCTGTTGCTAGAAGCCGAGGCCATCGTAAATTGTCGTCCGCTAAGTCACGTTTCAGTGAGCCATGATGACCAGGAGACATTAACATTAACACCTTTCCATTTTCTAATTGGCTCTTCTTCAAATCAGATTCTTCCTGCAACACTTCAAGACAGAGACCTTTTCGGAAGAGCGGATTGGAGGAAGGCAATAAGATTGGCCGACCATTTCTGGAGCCGTTGGCTGAAGGAGATCTTGCCCACCATGCAGCCACGACAAACGGGAGGAAATAGAGAGTGTGATTTAAACATAGGAGACCTGGTGCTCATTGTTGATGGAAACATGCCAAGGGGAATATGGCCACGAGGCTGAATAACTGCAGCCTTCCCTGGCCGAGACGGAGTAGTCAGGGTGGTAGACACAGGCCACATAGCCACACAGGGTGTTCTCCTCCGTCGGCCCTCTAAAAAACTAATGAGATTAGAGGTGTAAACCTTTGGTTCAAATCTGGCCTGGTTTGTTTTTTTGTGTGCTTTGCCACACAAGGGCTTGGAATGTTGCGGATGCAACCTCATTTCATCATTTATATTTATGGTCATTTCAAATTTATTGTTCTTTATTTTAATTTTTCACTTTTCAACAAATAAATCGCTGCATCATTACGACCTGAATGCCGCTGTTTTGTTTCCTTTACATTTTTTATTTAGCTATCGAAGTTCACCCTTTTCATTGTTCATGGTAAACATTATTTTGTTGTCAAACATCATTTTTAGCGCGTCACGATTTTTTTTTATATTTTGTGGGGTAGATGAATATAATGGATGTAAATCATGAATATTTTAGGACTATTTCACTAGTTTATCCTGTGTTTTTTGAGTGGATAACAATCACACAGGTTTCACAGGTGTTTATTTCCACTTTGTCACTGATTTGTTTCACTATTTCACTGTTTTAACCACAAAACTGATTTAATCTTCACAAGCAAGAAGTTGCCTTGAAGACAATTGACAGCAAAAAAAAATTGTAACTAAATTACATATAATCTACACATTTCTGTAAAATATTAATATAATTTGAATAACGGATTTGAAGTTATTTGATTATGAAATAGGACCAAATAACAAGCAAACTTTAGCAAACCAATAAAGGAAATAAATAAATAACTTACCTTATTAACTAGTATGTTTCAAAGGAACTTTCCTTCTGATAGGATTTCTTCAAAATTTTATAACTTTACTAATAATAATATCATTTTTATTGTATCAGCACTTCAAGCACTTTGCTTTTACCTATGGCTTTTACTTTTATTTGTATAGTACCTATGTAGTTAAACTAGACCAAATAAACACAATTAGGTACTTGCTCAAATCAGCACATATTATTATCTCTGATCTGTAATGGTTTATAAGATAAATAATGTGCTACTGCACACAAAAACAAAACCCAACAGCAGGTCGCAGTCGCGTCGAATAGTCGATTCGAGCTTACAAACTGTGTCCACGCCAGTGAACGATCCACGCACGCCGCATGCAACGTGACTTACTTTGTAGTCTTTGTACAAGCAACGTGACCGAGGTCCGAGAGGGAGGCCCGAGAAACCAGTGCGACGCAACATATGTTTTCCACCACCATGGCTTTGGCTTGTCTTGGCCAGACAGATTTGTATGAAAAACAAGGTACAAACACTTGCAATCACACTCTAATTAAGCACACACGTTAGCACCAAAGTTCAAAGATAGTTTAGACTAAATAACCGATACAGGAAACTGTTTTCTTCGAAGAGAAAACCTGAAGAGGTGAGTTTTGTTTTCACTTCAGGCCAACAAAACATGAAAATTCACATTAAAAAAGGACAGCAATGCCCGTCATTCAGTGGGTGAAAAAGAGACAACGCATTCAAGCAATAACAAATCTGACACTTAAAATGTCAGTAGGCTACCATTCATCGCGGGTCGCGTTCCGTGACATCGCCGTCAGCGCTATAATCGATTACAGACAGCGTCTACGATGCACGATGTCATCGTTTTGTATCGCCAAAACCTTGGACGAACGCGGCCTTTCCTACGGAAAGGGAGTAGCCATTCGCACTATTTCCCCTCTGCCAAAGTACAAGCCCAGCTGGGCTTATGCGTTTAATAAAACTAGTTGTCGCTCGGATTTCCAACTAGACCGAGTCGAGTCGCGCCAGTGAACGGTACCTACACTTAAACTGCTGAATTTTTCTGTTTTTTGCTGCAAAAAGAAGTTAAGGAAATCAAACTTACAAAAGGATGGTGTTACATTTCACATGTAAGTAAATTTATATCGTTTTATTACTATATAATTAGATTAAGACACCAAATTCGTATATTTTATCGTACCTAATATTATTGTCGGATTTATAGAACAACATCGAGTCCACGGTCCGTGGCTCGCCGGTACAAAACTCGGATCCAGTTGAGCAACAAATCCAGCTACTCGCCGATGAACGTTTAGAGATGCTACCTTTGCGATAATAGTATCGATAAATTTGGGCGGTGGGTGGGTGGCGTAATAAAATCACAAGTGACAAATTATTATCATGATTTTATTTCAACTAACTACAGTCTATTCGTGATAAGAATGCAGTGAAATTTAAATTTAAATCTGTTGAACCCTATATTATAGTGGAAGGCTCCATATTCCTATTAACTAATAGAGAGACAAATATTTTCGTCCGTATACCATTTTATTTTCTCAACAGAATGACACACTGTCATAATAAATCAAACACTTTCTTCTATAGAAATCATAGATATAACATAGAGGTGATAACCTCATCATCCCCTCTCAATTCTAATTTACCATAATTAAGAATTGTTAAGTAATAGGAGACATTAGAATAATTACAGGAACATTATGAGTTAAACATATAAGTAAACCAAATTTCGGATTTCGCACGAAGTTAACAGAAAATAAACAAAACGCAAAATAAACAAGTAAATAATATATCTGTTCTAAATATTGATTGTTCTTATTAAGATAGCTTTCCCCCCCAATTTTTAGAACGTTAAAAATATAAATAACGTGTTGTTAAAAAAAATTGGTACTCTCTAATTATCATAACACTCACTCAACTATCAACCTACCTAAGTATATAATAATAGGAAATCATTAATTAAAACCTAGTCTTTGTACAAAATAGTTGTGCTTTTGTTTTCCTAATGCCTTTGTCAATATATCTGCTACGTTTTCATTTGATGTTACATACTTTACCATAATTTCTCGTTTGCTAATTAAATCTTTTATAAAATGATACTTTATATCGATGTGCTTTGACCTCTTACTGTTTTCATTTGATTCCATTAATTTAATCGCACTTTGATTATCTACAAGTAACATTGATTTTGACTGACAGTTAAAATCTTGCAGCAAACCCTTTAAATAAATCAACTCTGCAGACGCTAGAGCCGCAGCTATATATTCAGCTTCGGCTGTTGATAAGGCGACAACATTTTGTTTCTTGCAGAACCAGGCCAATAAATTGTTACCATAGAAGACTACAGAACCACTCACACTTTTCCTGTCTGTCTTGTCGCCAGCCCAGTCGGCATCAGTATACCCAACGAGGCGACAGTTGCTATCCCGTTTATATATGAGAGATCTCGATTTCGTTTGTTTTAGATAACGTAATACACGCTTAGCTGCTTTCCACAATGACATAGTCGGCCTGTCCAAATATCGACTTAGAAATGACACTGCAAAGCAAATATCTGGTCTACTTGAAGTAGCTAAGTATAGAAGACAACCTATTAGCTCACGATATGGAAGATCGAACGTTACAGCTTCATTATCATCTGTTGTGAAATTCACTTCCATCGGCGTGTCTGCTCCTTTGCAATCTGCCATGTTAAATTTATCAAGTAGTCTATTTATAGACGATACTTGAGAAATTGAAATCCGTTCTGGCGTTCTGACAATATCTAATCCCAAGTAAGTACTTACTTCCCCAAGGTCCTTTACATTGAATTCAATTTTTAAAAGTTCAAGCGCTTTATTTAAGTTTCTTTCACATTTCGACATTAATATGATATCGTCTACATAGACTGACAAAAATACGTCTTCCAAGACATATAAACAAAAATCGTGTTTAGATTGTACAAATCCTTCATTAACTAAAAAACTATGAAGTCTTTCGTTCCAGCATTTGGGGGCTTGCTTTAATCCGTACAGCGATCTTTTAAGTTTCAAAACTACACCTTTTTCTACTTTTACTCCTAAGGGTGGTTTTATGTAAACGTCTTCCTTTAAAATACCGTTTAAAAAGGCCGTTGGGACATCTAATTGTTTCATATGCAGATTATTTTGTACTGCGTAGTTCAGCATCATACGAATTGTAGGCATACGAGCTACTGGTGAATATACATTAAAGGATGTTTCTTCCTGAAACCCTTTCGCCACTAATCTGGCCTTTTTCGTTCCATCTCTCTTGGTAGTAAATACCCATTTCGTATCTATAGCCCTCTTATCTTTAGGCAATTCTGATTCTTCCCAAGTTCCCAAGCATTTTAGGGAATTTAATTCTTTATCTATCGCATCTTGCCATTCTTGACCTCTTTCGATAGCTTCTTTGTAAGACACTGGATCACCCATACACAAACAGTAGGCTACATATGTTTCATAATCTTCTAATATTTTTGGAGGTCTAACAATTCTCCCACTTCTTGTTTTTACTACATTTTCATCTTCAATGTCATTTCTCTCAATTATGCTTTCTTCAACACAGTCTTCAAATAATTCTTCTCGTTCAGAAGTTCCTTTATCAACATTTGCATGATCACCGACAACCTCGTCTGTTTCGGCACTATTCTTATTTTCCTGATATATTTCTTGGTCAGGTTCAGTAATCGACTTATCATTTTCTTGATTATTTTCAAGAATAATATCTCTTTGCCCATCTTGTCCGTTATCAGTTTGATTATTATCATTATAAATAATATTGTCTTCATCGAATCTCACGTCTCGTGAGACAATAATTTTATTATTTTTAGGGTCCCATAGGTTATACCCTGTCCTGCTATATCCTACCATTCTGCACTCATTAGCTCTTTCCGAAAGTTTACTTGGTTTGGGTAATATACATGCCCATGCCTTTGCACCAAACGCTCGAAGTTTGTTTAAGTCTCTTGTCCCGTATAAAACTTCACAAGGAGTTTTGAAATTAATCGCCATAGAGGTGCAGCGGTTTATCTGATAAGCTGCACATTTAACAGCTTCACCCCACAAGTACTTCGGTAGTTTAGTTTCAATAAGCATAGTCCTTGCTTTGTTATATAGACTGCGATTCATTCGTTCTGCAACGCCATTGCTAGCTGGCGAATATGGTAAACTATATTCTAAAACTATACCTTTATGATTACAAAATTCACGTAGTTTTGTGCACGTGTATTCGCCGCCATTGTCACACCTTATCCTTTTAACCGTTTTTTCAAATTCATTTTCATATCGATTTATATAGTTGATGATATTATCAGCAGCTTCCGACTTCCGTTTTAATAAGAAAACTACACAAAAGTGAGAATAATCATCAATAATCGTTTGGAAATATATTTCACCCTGTATAGTTGGAATTGTGGACGGACCGGCTATATCACTATGTAACAGTTCTAAGACTTGACGTGACCTAGATCTCTCTAAACTTTTAAATGGTAACCTTGTTGCCTTACCTTTCATACACGCATTACATAGATCGTTGTTAAGTGGTAGCTGTAGCCTTTGTAACGTTTTTGAGCTGGTATGTCCTAAACGCCTGTGCCACAACATGCCATCTGCTAAATTCATAGCCGCGACTCCATCCTGTTTTATTAATTCACCCTGTAAAATATAGAGTTTGCCATTATTGTATGCCCATATAGTAGACCCATTAAAAAATGTAATTTTCGCATATTCATTTCTAAATATTATTTCATTTGGTTTTTCCAGTAGCTTTCGTACAGATAAAAGATTATATGCTAAATTCGCTACTATGAGTCCCTCGACAGTTAACTTAACATTATTACATTTTATTGGCAAACTGCCGCTTTGATAAGCTATTAACTGTTCACCGTTAGCTGTATTAATTTTTATAGGATGCTCTAGTTGTTCTATATTTGTCATAAACTGAACTAAACTGTCCGATATAAAGTTTTGTGATGCACCTGAGTCTATTACAAAAGAAATTCGTTCATTCAGTGATGCCTTACAGGTTAAGTTTAATTCGCCTTCAGTCATGCATCTCAATTCTTCCGTAGTTTCTTCATGGGCTATTGTTGCATCATTCCTTGATGTGCTTGCTCTATTCGCACCTCGAACATATTCCTGCATTCTGCCACGACCACGTCTATATAAATCACCACCTCGGGTAGAAGGTCTTCGTAAGGAAGTGTAGTACTGTCTATTCTGAACGCCTCTGTGACAGTATATTGCTTTGTGCCCTCTCTCATTGCAATTCCAGCATTCGATATTGAATGCATTATCTTGATTTTGAGTGATTATGTCACTAAGTCTTATTTCTGCATCAAGCAGAGTACTTTTTGTCTTTTCCAGGGTTAACTCTTCATTTAGGGTCTCTAAGGCTGTTGTAACATTCTTGTATTTTTCCGGTAACGCTAGTAGTAAATGTTCCACTTTATCAGCCTCTTCCATTCCTTCAATGTCACTCACAAGCTTGTCAAATTTCAAGAAAAAATCTTGTAATTTGTCATTGCTGTCACATTTTAACTCTATTAGCCTCTTTTTTAAATTATATTTATTCATAATGCTTTTTATTATGAAAATATTGTCTAGAGCCTCCATCATCTCTTTTGCACTTTTGCATCCTTTTACTATTTCCAGAAATTTATCCCCTATGCATTGTACAATTATTGATCTGGCTTCTGCATCTTTCCTTTTGTCTTCATTTTTTATATCAGCACATGCCACTATATCACCAAGACCTTCTCCTCCATCAGCAACCCAACTCTAAATTTCCAATTTTGAAAATTGTTTCCATCTTCCAGCCTGCAAATTATGTTCTAAATTTTCTGTTGAGCCATGGTTTTTGGCTTTCTGCTTCAACACTTTACTTTTATTTGGAATATGGGGCAGCCCATAACCTGTTGAACCCTATATTATAGTGGAAGGCTCCATATTCCTATTAACTAATAGAGAGACAAATATTTTCGTCCGTATACCATTTTATTTTCTCAACAGAATGACACACTGTCATAATAAATCAAACACTTTCTTCTATAGAAATCATAGATATAACATAGAGGTGATAACCTCATCAAAATCTGTTAAACACTCACAGGACAGGACACAACCTTTGCGTTCGAATGTTTGCCTCCAACTGGTCACTGTGAACTTGGCTTGATAATTGGAAACAATTTGATTGGTTACAGGGCGTGGCTAGGCCGCCGGACAGTGATGACTTTACTGCATTTTTATCACGAATATACAATAGGTATTATGATTTATTATAGGTTGTGTATTGCAAGTTTTTATTACTGGTTACCTATTATGACTGTTACAAGTTCAACAATACTATATCTCCCGCCCGCCTGAATACAACCACGGTGGCCAATTTTATAGCCCAGTAGATTGCGTTTGTTTGGGTAGTTAGTAATAATACTAATAATTTTGTTCGTCTGTGTATTTTCACTAATGCAATTAGCCTGAATTTTATATTAATGTTTTGGAAACCCGTAAAGTTACTTGGCTATCATTGATAAGGATGAAATATTTTCAATTTTAATAATTTATAACCCACTTTTTGTGTTCACAGCTTCCCTAAAGATCCCGAATTACGAAATGCATTTGCAACAATTGGGAACAGCAACATTTTGCGAACCTGGGATCCCAAGAGGACGAGTATGATCTGTTTAACACATTGTCAGACATCCGATTTTCAAGTCCTTGCAAATAACTGGAGAAGATTATTGGAGAACGTAATACCTACCAAGATTATACTGGGTTGCATTTGTGCTGTAAATCTGTTGAATAATTTCGATATAATAATGAACTGATCAAACTTTAAAATACATTTTTACTAATTCTACTTTAACACGCTGGGTAGCGTAAGGACAAAAGAGTCCTTGGAACAATATTGACATTAAAATTATTAAAAAAAAAATACATTAAAATTATTTTGACAGTGGGTACCAAGACGTCAATGAATGTCTAATTTTTGACGTTGGTACCCACTGTCAAACTAATTTTAATGTATTTTTTTTTTTTTACAAAAAAAAAAATTACATATTTAAAAGTTATGTTTCAATTCTTTTCATTTCATACTCCTTCCTTCCTAGTACGATAAATTCCGAAATCTATCGATATTACCGTATCGCCAATTGCGTCGAGCCCTATTGACGTCGAAAACTTGTCAATGTGTGAGTTCTGACTCGTCCGTACACAAAAATAGATCGATGAGTGCAAGTTTTGTGGATGTATTGTTTCTTTTTCTAAGTGTTGGTGTAGTCATTACAGTTTTATGTTTGTATGTAGGTGTGCGGAGCTGCATTTGTGTGCAAATTTCCCCCCGCAAAAAATGCCAGGACTTTTTGACCAGTGATACATTAGCAAGGCGCCTCCCTACCGTGTTGCTCGAAGGCCAAAACTGATTCGGACTGAAAACTGAAACGGCTTTGTAGACGCTGTTATCGATTTTGGCGTGACTCGGAACAGGGGGCAGTTCATCTGCTGAAATGTACGGACCGAAAATTTAAGACCCTATGGACAAGGCTCCTTCTCCCCTCATAAATCGATCGACTTCGTTTGAGACCGTGACAGTACAACACTAGTGCATGTTCAAGTGTGACCAACTTACGGTGGCTCGTCACTATTGGTAGTTTTTAAATGGGATACGTTCAGAGCAGATATAGTTTTTATCCTTTGGTGCATTATCATTTATCATCTTCATTGATCTGAAATAGCCATCCTACATAATCCTGGCTTAGCAGCATAATGGTACTGTTACACATGCTCATTACTAGCACGAAAGCATGCTACTATTGAGCAACTGCTACATACATAATAGCATAGAGCAAGTATTAGAACTAGTATTTGCTCCATGATAATAGCATGTGTCGAAACATTGCTATTAATAAGCATGCTCATTTTGAGTTTGCTCAAAAAGCAACGGTCGTGCGATTTTAGCGCATGCTACCTGCAGCGCGGGTGGAGGGGGCGTGCTTTTAGCGCGTGTGAATAGGTTTGCTCAGTGAGCATGCTAGTATCGATCAGTCGTTGACAATAGGTGCACGCGCACAATTTTACGCAAAATGTATCGCTGGGGTGACGAGAAAACGCTCAATTTTGTACAATTATATCGAAATAACGAGTGCTTGTGGAATCCCCGCATACCGCAGTATACAGTGGAGAGCGAGAGGGCACGCTATAAAATAGCATGTGTATTCGAATGTTTGCTTTGAGCATGCTTATTCAGGAACATGCTTAAAACTAGCATGCAAATTGCTAGCAAATGTAAACTGCTCATGAGTATGCTCGTATTGAGCATACCCAATAGCACGCTTTTTAGCATACTATTTCAGAGCATGTGTAACAGTACCTTTAAGCACAGTTAAACATGCTCAATTCAAGCACGAAAGCATGTCTCTATTGAGCTACCCCTACTAAGTAGCATGTGTGTCGAAACAATGCTCATACTGAGCTGAGCATGCTCATTTCGAGCATACCTACTCAAAATCAACAGTCGTTCGATTTTTGAGTATGCTACCTGTTGCGCGGGTGAAAAGGGCGTGTTTTTAGCACGTGTGAATAGGTTTGCTTATCGAGCATGCTTTAGTCAGTTGATCGCACCTTTTTTCTTGACAAAAGTTTTTGGACACATTGTATTGCAATCAGAAGTATTATTTTATTTTTACGAGGGCTACTTGGTTATTCATATTTACTGGCAGAGAGAACTTGCTAGAATTTCAGCCCCAAAACCGGCTCAGTCCTTGCTAAAAAGCATGTGTGTCCGATGATTTGCTTTGAGCATGCTTCATTTAATTTTTCATTTCATTTATACTTTATTGCACAAAACATAAAAAACACGTAACATTTACAAAAAGGTATGTACATAGGCGAGCTTATCTCTAAAAAGAGATTTCTTCGAGCAAATCTAGGCATGACAGGAAAAAACAGATACAGAGAGGGAAGTCAGTGCACAATGCTTATTTAGGTTACTGCATAAAAGAAAGCATGCTCAACAAAAACATGTGTCTCAGATTGAAGAGCATGCTTGTTTTAAGCTTGCTTGTAAGCATGCCGTTGTAAGAGCATGTGTAACTGTACCTTTAGGAAATATTTATGTAGTTAGTAGATTTTCATTTTATTTTATTTTGTTTTATCTTATTTGGAAAGCTTACAGCTTATAATTTTCCAACACATGGTAGATTTTTACTTCCATCCAATTGGTAACACCATCAAACCATAGAAAAAAGTTCTTTCGGAACTGTCATTCTGTAAATCGTACGTGAAATTTTTATTTTCATTTAAATCCTAAATAATCTCATAATTTATCAAAGTTTTTACTATGTTTTATACCGAAATCTATCAATCTTGCAGTATGGATACTGGATGTGCTTATATTTGTTCCTCAAAGTGGTGTTTATTTCACAGGAATCATGGGTCGTGTGATCCGTGCTCAACGTAAAGGTGCCGGTTCAGTCTTCGTTTCGCACACGAAGAAAAGGAAAGGAGCCCCCAAACTTCGCTCCTTGGATTACGCTGAGCGTCATGGATACATCAAGGGTGTTGTGAAGGTAGGTTCAGTGCCTTTGTTTTGGTTATCATTACTTCTTGGTAACAGCTTAGATTGCTGGATCAGATGTGATTTGGATTTCAGGACATCATCCACGACCCTGGTCGTGGCGCACCACTGGCGGTCGTCCACTTCAGAGACCCATACAAGTTCAAGACACGCAAGGAGTTGTTCATTGCCCCTGAGGGCCTCTATACCGGACAGTTTGTTTACTGTGGAAAGAAAGCCACTCTTGAAGTTGGTGAGTTTCATTGTTTCATAGTTACATTGCTGTAAGTTCTACATAACAGCATCCTAAGAGTGTTGAATAGTTTTAATGAATATAACCTCTAAAAATTCTGAACCACATTTCACATTATTATCATGTATGTCTATTTGCTAGTAAATAACCAGTTTTATTTGAAAGGCATAGTTGCATGTGAAGATATATTTATGATGTAAGATGATAAATTGCAAACATCAATAACTCCAACTGCTTTCTGGCAGTTTTACATGATGACTTTCTACTTACCTACTCTGATAGTGTTATGATTACACAAGAGGCTCTTTCTGAGGCATTTTCAATCCCTCAACTGAAGTAGCTATACTAATAATTCATTGTTCTGTAACAGTTCATTGTAATTTGCAGGAAATGTTATGCCTGTGGGATCCATGCCTGAGGGTACCATTGTGTGCAACCTTGAGGAGAAGATGGGTGACCGTGGCCGGCTGGCGCGCGCCTCTGGTAACTTTGCTACAGTCATCGGACACAACCCTGACGCCAAGCGCACCAGGGTCAAGCTCCCCTCCGGTGCCAAGAAAGTCCTGCCCTCTAGCAACAGAGGCATGGTTGGTAAGTTTAGCCACCAAATACTATTCATAATTTAGTAAAACGCTCAATTGTAGGCTGAAACAAATAGAAACTGCTTTGAACAGCCATTAGGCTCATATGCAAGAAGGAAATATCTATTTACAACTACAAGATAGGTTGATTTAGGTATTGTAGCTATTGACACTGTTTATAGGCAAATGAAGATGAACCCTTTGAAGAAATTTACTGGTTTACTATGTTTGTTTGGATATTGTAAGATAAATTTATCATGATGACTTTCTACTTGACTTCTGATAGTGTTATGATTACACAAGAGGCTCTTTCTGAGGCTCCCCTACACTCGTCGTACATATAGAAGTACTTGAGAATCAGCTATCAACAAGTTGTCAATTTCAGGCATCGTCGCCGGTGGAGGTCGTATTGACAAGCCTATCCTGAAGGCGGGTCGTGCATACCACAAGTACAAGGTGAAGCGTAACTGCTGGCCGTACGTGCGAGGTGTGGCCATGAACCCCGTGGAGCATCCCCACGGTGGTGGTAACCATCAACATATTGGTAAGTTTATTGTGCTTATTGATACTCCTAAAACTAGAACCATGTTGTTTAATCTCATGGCTGAGGTGACATCTTGATGAGATTGTTACAAAAAAAACTGTGATTCCCATGGGGTCCTTGACATTCCTGACTTACTCTTTACTTTAACATTTAAAAGTTCATTCAAAACATTTAAAGAGAGAGAATGTCAATTGTGTTTTAGTGATGATCCCACTATTGTCACTTGTGTTATGGGGGCGATACCGACACTTGTTATACATAGAACTGTAACTCATGCATAGATATTCCTGGAGCATTTTGCATGGAACAGATATAATTTGAGCTTGATTGATCCCTAGATTTCATGATGACTTTCTACTTACCTACTCTGATAGTGTTATGATTACACAAGAGGCTCTTTCTGAGGCAATCCCTTGCTCCAATTACCATCAATTCCCTGGGACATGAAGTAAATGTCTATTCTCTTTACAGGTAAGGCTTCCACTGTGAAGCGAGGAACGTCTGCCGGTCGCAAGGTCGGTCTCATCGCCGCGCGCAGGACCGGAAGAATCCGTGGTGGAAAGACAGACACGAAGAAGGAGGCGTAAATGTTACACAAAGCCTAATAATAAACATCATAAATCCAATATAACGTTTGATTTATCAATTCGTCAAATTCCATCTACTACTGCTAGACGCTACATAAGCAACCCCAACGAACAAGTTTCATGGCTCTTGGTCCACCGGTTTAAGGCTCTGCGTTGCCCGTCAACCACGCATATAGATTGTATTTGTGCCTAGTATGTGCTAGTACCGAGCAGCTAGTATTGGTGGCCACGTGTGGTCTTCTTTATCAGTTCCGCATTACAATAATAATATTATGCTTACCATGAGTAAATGCACGAGTTATTTTGAAAAACAGATCCTCAGATCCTGACCTGGTGTCAATTGGACCAATTGTAAGGTAAATCCTTTCAAACAAAAAAATAATTTTTCAAATCGGCCATCCGTATAGGCACACTTGGGCGGGGCTAATACATAAAATAAAAAAACCGCCCAAGTGTGAGTCGAATTTGCGCACGAAGGGTTCCGTACCATTATCTATATAAATCGCAAAAAAAAAAAACACGTAGTTGTTATAGTCTATGGGGGGGGAGCCCCCCTTAATTGACCGAGCGAGCGAAGCGTCTCCGTTTCAGGTTTGGGCAAAAATGCTTTCGTATGTCCGGTTGTTCTCCTCTACAGGTCGCATTTATGAACCGATTCTCGTGAAATTTTGTGAGCAGGTTGGAAAAATAAATAGAATTTTTTACTCGAGTCAGTTTTTTGTTTTTTTTTTCAAAATGGCGGAGATATGGGGTTTTAAAATGTAAAAAAATCGCTACAACCCAAACGGCTCGATGGATATTAACAAATGAGGTGTCGTTGGATTCGTAAAGACCATGAGAGTGAAACAGATGAGCGAGCGAAGCGAGCGAAGCGTCTCCGTTTCAGGTTTGGGCAAAAATGCTTTTGTATGTCCGGTTGTTCTCCTCTACAGGTCGCATTTATGAACCGATTCTCGTGAAATTTTGTGAGCAGGTTGAAAAAATAAATAGAATTTTTTACTCGAGCCAGTTTTTTGATTTTTTTCAAAATGGCGGAGATATGGGGTTTTAAAATGTAAAAAAATCGCTACAACCCAAACGGCTCGATGGATATTAACAAATGAGATGTCGTTGGATTTGTAAAGACTATGAGAGTGAAACAGATTATATAATTTTAGTAAAAAGTCAATAGGTTGTATAAAAGATCGCGAAATGTAGTTTACAAAGTTATTGGTGCGGCTACTTTCATACTGCATGTACGTAACCAGGTACATTCATAAGTTTGTATGTGTTATTTATTTATTTATTTATTTATTTAACACAAATCCACAGCCAGTCGAATAATGAAACTTTGAAATAATACTTAACATAAGGCCAATTAGGGATTTCACTATGTATACATATGAATACAAAGACAAACAATTGTTTCTTACATTACATAAAACAGATAATGATAACAGTTTTGACAAAAGCTGTGAGCCAGGGAGTGAAAGGTGTGGGTGTGTTGTGTTGTGTGTAGTGTAAAGTGTGTGTCTGTATGTGTGTGCCTTAGAGATAAGACAGGACAGATCTTAGGATACCATTGGTGCGGCTACTTTCATACTGCATGTACGTAACCAGGTACATTCATAAGTTTGTATGTGTTATTTATTTATTTATTTATTTATTTATTTAACACAAATCCACAGCCAGTCGAATAATGAAACTTTGAAATAATACTTAACATAAGGCCAATTAGGGATTTCACTATGTATACATATGAATACAAAGACAAACAATTGTTTCTTACATTACATAAAACAGATAATGATAACAGTTTTGACAAAAGCTGTGAGCCAGGGAGTGAAAGGTGTGGGTGTGTTGTGTTGTGTGTAGTGTAAAGTGTGTGTCTGTATGTGTGTGCCTTAGAGATAAGACAGGACAGATCTTAGGATACCATAAAATGACAGGTAACAGGTTGTTATTGAAAGAAAATTATTTGGGTTATTTTTTTTATGTGTGTTAGCAGTTCAGCTTTCCCACCGACATACTCGCGAGGTCTACAGCTCACAGAGCCACTAGTATTAAATTTGTTTTGTTTTTAGGGTTCCGTACCCGAAGGGTGCCAAACTTCGCTGTCTGTCTGTCTGTCTGTCTGTCTCTCTGTCTGTCTGTCTGTCACCAGGCTGTATCTCATGAACCGTGGTAGCTCATTGAGATATAGAGGTCAATGTGGTAGCAAGACAGTTGAAATTTTCACAGATGATGTATTTCTGTTGCCGCTATAACAACAATTACTAAAAAACAAAATAAATTTAATATTAAGGGGGGCTCCCATACAACTAACGTGATTATTTTTTTTGCGGTTTTTTATAGATAATGGTACGGAACCCTTCGTGCGCGAGTCCGACTCGCACTTGGCCGGTTATTTAGTTATAGCGGCAACAGAAATACATCATCTGTGAAAATTTCAACTGTCTAGCTACCACGGTTCATGAGATTCAGCCTGGTGACAGACAGACAGACGGACGGACAGCGAAGTCTCAGTAATAGGGTCCCGTTTGGCACCCTTCGGGTACCTACGGAACCCTGAAAAACCGAGGGATTGCAAACCTCGTTTTGGTCAGTTATGTCGGTTAAAAATAAGATGGTTTCGAAAAACACACTTTATTGCATTCCCACAAAACTTATACACATACATAGGCACTTATACACATACATAGGCACTTAAATTAAGACGATTCTCGTTTCTTATTTACTCTTATTAGGCCCATCAATACTAAACTCTGATAGGTCCAATTCGCTATCGTCATTCTCAAAGGCCGCTCTCGGCTTCACGACGGTGTTGGCATGATGCGTGGGCGCATCGTCGTCGAACACGGAGCTCCCGAGGCTGGTGTTACTGCCGCCGAGGCTGGCCGGCCGGGGGCCCCGCAGCACGTCCACACTCCCCGCCAGCAACGTCGAGGGTGTCTCGTTGCGCCGCGCCAACTGTGACTCGATGGTGTTTCTCAGGCCGGCTATCTTTGGACTAGTCCGCGAACTGATGTTCAGCTTGAAGTCGTCTCCGGTTTTCAGAGGCTCGTTATCAATGCTGTAATTGAGAAGTTTATGAATTATAAGTTTTTCTTAAGCATTTGACGAGCCCTTGCTGCCAACAGCGCTTAAGAAGTACTTACAGGGAAATTTAATAGGGGACTACATGATCTGTTGCTTACTACATACTCTTTGAAGTGAACAAACATACCTTGATATATCCCACTCTTCGTCATCGAGGTTTATGAGCCCTAACTCATACTTTTCGTTTGTATCGCTCTTCTCCGTGCTCTGCGATGGCGATGCACTCACTGACTTCATCTGAATAGCATCCATGTCGAACAAAACTTTCTTTTTGTTCAGTGACGACGTCGATGGGGTATTTTTTAACACGCCTTTGGCTTGTTTAGGGCTCGCATGAATATTGTCTTCTGAAGCATTCTTTCTAATCGGTGAGTCAATCGTGGCTACCGATTTAACATTATCATTGCTTAATGCTCGCTGAGGTAGGTTGTTCTGAGTACTGATTACCACTTTTTCGCTAAGCTTTGTAATGTTAGTTGCTGATTGCGCTCGAGTGATATCTGTTTTGTTCTTATCAAGAAGATTTTGAGAAGCCTTATAATCGCTATTCGTAGTTGAAGGTCTGCGCACTGGAGATTTCATAAGATTTTCCAAAGACTTCGACGACTTGGCTGCAAAATTCGATTTGTGATAATTGTAATCACTGTCTGTCGCATCAGACTCTTCATGAGATCCTGGAGATGCGTCTATTTCAGTTTTCCTATATCTGGTATCCTCACTGATCTCTCTATGTTTCGATGTTATCACATTTTGAGATGTCTTTTTCTTTGTTGTTTTTTTGTATGATTGTTTTGGAGTGCTTGGGATGTCTGAGTCTGTTGAGTTGCGGTGTTGAGGGCTGGAATGATGAGGTGAACTAGGTGGAGTCATCAAAAGAGCTATCACTCTCTTGGTCACATCGGCGTCTAACTTCTTCCGTCCCATGCGGCTCCCTTCATTAGGTTTCACGAGAGACATCGCTTTGTTCTTCACGTTAGATATTACGGATGTGAGACTAAATGGTTTGGATATTTTAGTTGGGGTGCTACGATCCGAATATAGCGGCTCCTGATGACGGGTCTCCACGCCTGCCTTAGAATCCAAATAAGCTAGAATGGTGTGTCTCACTTTTTCGTATGACTGATTCTTCTGGAAGGAAAATTGATATGAAAATCTCTGTGTGAAACTGACTCATTTTAACACATTTTTAGTGTTGGTATGTCAGCTAGGTACCTTAGCTTTATTTCTTTGTTCTTGCTGCAGCTGTATCCGCTTCTTCTCGTAATCAGGCTGACGTATTCCGTTTTTTAACGGATCGACACCAACCGATGCCAGTCTATTGTTAACTTCCTCCGTAATTTTCGCTCGTACTACTTTGACGGGGCTGAAAAGTATTATTTCTTAAAAGTTGCTGTATGAAACAAATAATTATATTTTCATATTTTTATTCTTACCTTCTTGGAACAGCAGATACATTTTCTTTGGCGATATCATTAGTCATTAGCTTATTTTTATCTCTTTTCTTCTTGTCTTGTTTCGGTTCATTCTTTGATTTCCTTTTTGAAAGTACCGTTACTGATTCTTTTGTTCTTTTAACTTCTTTCCGTCGTCGGCTCGCAACTTTACTAACTTCTGTTAGTTTAGGAGGTATAGATTTTTCAATTTTCATATTGCCATTACGGACGTTTGAAAAACCATCAATAGTATGTTTTATACTAGAGTCATCGGAAGAGCTAGAGGTAGAATGTAAATTCAAGAGCTCTTTAGCTTTCTTATGAAGCTCTTCAAGGGATCTTCTTTCAGGAGTCAATTTCGGTTTACGGTTATTTTTGGTTGTTGTTTGGTGTTCTTGGATTCTGTGGTTTGGAATTGTTAGAGTTGTCTGAAAAAGAAGTCATTTATAATTTGGAAACAAAATAAATAAACCTGTAAAAAAACGGTAAAGAGCAGGTCGGAATCGCACACGAAGGGTACCGTACCATCGTCAACACAATAAAACAAAAAGAAAATTAAAAAAGATTACATATGCCCTCACGAGGATTTGAAGTCACGACCTACGGATTGAGGGCCTACAACATACCGGCTGCGCTACCACAACGATGTGAGTTGACGCGAAATATACCATCATATTGAAATGCGTGGGTGTATCAAAACACGTCCCTTATTGACCCCCATTCATTTGTAATATCTCGCGCAGTATTTGTTCCTGTTGCGACAACAGATATACACATTCTGTGAAAATTTTAACTTTACAGCTATTACGGTTCATGCTCTAGGACCCGCTGACGGACAGACAGACAGCGTAGGCTTAGTAAAAGGCCGTTTGGCATCCTTCGGGTAGTACCCTAGAAATGGATGATGATAGAAACCTACAATAGGAGTATTGTTTGTCAAATCATCGGTGTGTGAGTGGGCTGGAGGTTTCACCTCCTCTGGTTGCTGTACTCGCTCGTCCAGCATCATCTGCAGCTTCAAGGCCCTGGTGCGCTCTGCCGCCGCTTGAGCTCGCGCCTCTTGTGCTTCCTTCGCGGCCTCGTTCATGCGTTCCACCATATGCTGATACTGTCTCGTCTGCAGCTCAACCTTTTCCATTAGTTGCAGCATTTGTCCTTCCACTTCTGTCTTCTTTTGTAGCTTTTCATTTTCGGCCTGCAGATTCTAAAATGTATAAACAAACAAACATCTTGGATCAAATACAATCCTGCTTGTATATTAATAAAATTAGATAGATGGCATTATTCCTAATAGAATTTGTAAACTTACCTTACTGGATATTTGCTGATTCAGTGCAAGTATTTGCTGCCCTTGTTCTTTTATAGTATTGTGGAGTTGCTGTATCAAATTCTCTTCATTTTGATTAATTTTAGGCGCCTCTAATGCTTTGAGCGAATTCACAGTTTCAATAATGTGATTACGTAAACCATCAATTTCTTGAGAATACTTATCACGCTCTTCTCTCTTCCATTCTTCTATTTTCACCAACAAGTTTTCGTTACTATTTGAAGGCTCAACTGTGTTTGTCATATTTGGATCTTTGGTCATTTCTATTATCTTCTCATGATTACTAAAATCTTCTTTCTTTTTTTCATTTTGAAAATGTGATATGGTCAGTTCCATATCCTGTAATTTAGATTTCAACTGTGATATTTCTTCATTGAGATTATTGGTTTCGATTGTTGTTTTACTGTCCTTAACATCTTCAGCAGAATGTTGTTGAGGTCGTTCCAACACGTCCGGATGCCTTCTAGTCATGTGACTTTTCAAATACAGCTGATTCAGAAAAACCTTTTCGCAGTAACTACATTTATTGTAGTGATGGGAGGAATCCATAAGCGACGTAGTCGGAAACATTTCTCCATTGTTCGACAATGTTTTCAGGATCATGTTGGCTATGTTATCGTTACCGTATAAAACTGGAGGCACAAAGGTATGTTTGGATCTTCTTTTCATCTTTCTTATTTCTTCATCTTTATCTCTAGCGGCTTTTCGGAGTTCTTCAAGTTCCTATACAATGTTTGGATTAGTGAGATCGGATGACCTAATAATAATAATAAACACAGTTCAGTAGTAATGGAAAACGTAAGAGAGGGCGTACAATGAGATGGCCAGAAATAGTTGAGGCCGCTAATGACCGACAGAAGTGGAAGTCTGGTATTATGGCTCCTCTAGGAGTTAGAAGACCCAAATAAAAGAATTAAATACCTAGTTATAGGTTCACTGTGATGGCGACACGTACTTGCATGTTGTTGGAGAGTTCATTCCTCAGCACCAGCACGCTGCGGTCGAGGTAGTGTCGGCAGAACTGCTGGTACTCCACCGTCAGCTGCGCTATGCGGAACATCTTCACGACGCCCTCATCGAGGATGCGCACGTCGAACTCCGACTCCAAGACACAGTCTAAAATCTTTGTTCAAATACCTACGTTTTAGCATTGATAAGCATTTTCTGTAACAGGCCGCGCTTTTCTTTGACCCTGAGCGACGGTGAGCGGTGTGGCCTCCCTTTGTCAAATAGCGTAAGGGGGTGGAGTGTAAGTGTCCAAACACACTATGCCGAAGTTACGCGACCAAAATTCCGCGGCTGATTTTACGTTCTGACGTATCCGGCTGATATGACACACCATTGTGTAGTAGTAACTTTACTTAGTTGCCGCTGTACTAACGCTCCACCGAAGTTACGCTGTACTTCAAATAGCATTCGTCAGTAATTCAAATAGCTTTCTAGGCGTAATCATGCCGAACTTCGGTCGCGTAACTTCGGCATAGTGTGTTTAGACACAAAGAACCGTTACAGCTTGCTGAGAGCCAAAAAACTAGACTGGAATGTATGTACCTACCTACTTCAACCAGGCAAATTCTAATGATGCTTCGATGTTTCTGATCAAATTGGCATATGTTTCATCTATAGTAATTAATTACTCACAATTATTGATAGGAAGGTACTTACATCATTCACATGTTGCTCAATGAGAACGAACTTGCGATCTCTCACTAAACTCTCAACGTCGATCAACCCTGCAACAAGTCAACAACATACCGAACTTTATATAAACTAACCATATTGCCTGGGCCGATAGCCTATCCTAAGTAGACCAAGTACATTGCCTGAGCCGAATGGCCATATCTTAGAATAATAGTTTGTTGTAAGGGATCGGAAAAAATTGCAAAATTAGTATTTACTTTTCATCCAGTTTGCTATCTAAAAGTTAAAGCAAAGCTGACTGTCGTACGTCGTCGTCGTACGGAAGCACATTCATCTCTCACTCGGAAATACGATAAAGGACACAATCATTGTACCTATGAAGAAGCAGGTCTTACTTATTTTATTCCAGTCTATGTGTATCCGTGGTCTATGTGTATTGAATGTAAACCCAGACTCATCAGCGAGTTTTGCAAAATTGTGATTAAGCTCGTAAGAGGTCTTACATGCCATCACTAATACAACTTGATTGAAATTGCTATCAATCTATCACTAACTTCTCCGTAACGCTTGATCTTTTTGCATTATATTTTCACTGTGAACCTAAATATTTTGCAAAAATAACACGTCTTCTCTTCGACTCCATTGGTTATCAGTTTCACAGAGAAAGTAATCACTACGTAATCAGTTTGACAATGACAAGCGTTTGTTTGTATGCGATACGGTTGCATAGCAACTGACGGATGCATTATTTCCTTTTACGAAGGGTGCGTAGGAAGGAGTTTGCATTAAAACACACAGTTACCGTGGTTATGAACCACTTTGCTTGGTTATAAACACGTAAGTATATTGATCCAACTTCCAAGATACAGAGCGTTAGTTTCATCGTTGAACATATCATTTAATACCTAAGTGGAGCAGTCTCGTTAAGGTTAGGGGAGCGGCCTAGTAACATGCAGTCACTACACAATTTTTTGTATTTTTTATTTGCCGTTCATTATAACTACTAGGAAGAGGCATACGAAAAGTGTGCAACGTTAACTCGAAACACAAAGCGTGCACTCAAAATATGCAGCAGTCATAATAAATCACGTGACCAACTGAGTATTTTGCCAGCACGCGCTCTGTGCTCAAGTTGATAACTTTGTACAAAAGTAAATTGCGTATAAAAATAATAAAGATCGCGTTGGCTTCTCGGGTGTCCGGTGGTCGGGTGGCCAGGTCCCGGTCGGGCGGTCGTGAATCCGGGTAGCCCGGGCATTCAGGCTGCGGGCTTCTCTTCGGTGGCCGTGGTGGTGGCCGATGCGACGGACCCGCTGTCGTCGGGCGAGGCCTGGCACGACAGCGACGGGAACTTCTGGTAGAGGGCCGCGCGGTATTTCGGGTGGCTGGGGACAAAATGTATACCAGTTTGATACAGTTGCATGCAGTGTAGTAGAAGCACATTTACCAACATGAAGATCACCAGCGTTTTTCAGACACGCAGCTGTTTCAGAGTGATCCGTGATGTATTTTTGACGTCACGTCAGGAACGCATTGTGAAGGGATCATTTGAACAACCCTTTACTTGTACTCTTTTGAGCTCGTTTTGATTCATATTTGATGTTGATTTAATCTAGGTTGCCATCTTATTACTGCGATACTAAATAGGTAGTTTGTTAACTGGGCTTACCTGATACCATATACAATCGGGTTGTAGACGGCGTTAGCCTTGGCGAAGAGCGATCCCCAGATGGTCGCCAAAGGACTGAGCGGGCCGCCCTCGAACACACCAGTGAAGTTGATCACCAAGTAAGGGGTCCAGGCCATGAACCACAGCGAGATTGTCATCAGAGCGACCTTTGGAGACAGAAAACACGTCAACATTCGTAGCATTGTAAAATTGTCGCAATAAATGTCGCTGATGTCCTAAAATGCAATAAAGTACATTCCTGCATCGCGCAATGTTCTTTAGAATAGTTAACTGTATCTAAACATGCTGTGTAATTTATTCAGTGTAACTGTAATGGTGGTTCCTCATAGTGGTGTCCATGATAAAGGAATCTGATTTTGTGGAGGTTCTGTAAGCTTTTCAGGTGTTACCTTAGCCAGTTTGCATTCGGCGCTGGTGTTGGCACTCTCAGCGGACCGCAGGGAGGCGACGTTCATCTTCTTGGCTTGCTCTCGCATGCCCTTCTCGTGGGCCGCTACAGCCTGAAAACATAACTCAAGTCAATAAAGTCAAGTCAATTCATACTTACAGCTACTTTAATAGCAAAATCATCTGTCATTACATCACGTTTATTAGTTTAGTGTCCGTCTGAGGCTAGATGTTTGTCACCATAAGAGATGGAATTATACACTGTATATTATTTCAACAATTTAATGCAGGATTTTTACCTGGACGATGAAGAAGTAAGAGTAAATGATGAGCAGAAGCGGCAAGAAGTAGACAAAGACGGCGTAGACTAGGATGTAGCTTCGGCTGAGCCAGTCCTTGCTGAGGTAGTCAGTTCCACACGCCGTCATGTTGCCCTCTGGCACATACCTGATGGAACGGTCAAAGACAGCGCTTAGTCATGGATGGTCATGGTCATAGTTACAATAACATTAGGTATCCCATACTATTTTAGCCTTTCGCAAGTTTCGTAAGTTTAATGAAATAAACAAAATGTGATAAACAATAGATCAGCTGCTATCTACTGATATTTTGTTTACTGCCGTAATGCCGTCGTCGGTGATTAATTCCAGAAGTTGTGCTTTTTGTTTGCCTTACTTGTTCCATCCGAAGAACGGCGCCAGAGTCCATGCGAGCGAGAACGCCCAAATGCCGAGGATGCGTAGAAGGGCTCCGTTTATGGACATGGGTTTCGCGGCAATGCCCTTCACAATCACGTTGTATCGGTCGAAGGCGATCATCGTCATTGTCCAGATTGAAGCGCAACCGAATAGGGAACCCGCGCAGGCGTACAGCTCGCAGGCTAGCGGTCCTGGGAGATGACAAGATAAATAGGCCCTGAACATTTAGAAAATGCAAGTGCCAACCAATAGGTTTGTGTCATCGGAACCAGACACAGCGACGTAGCAGAGATCAAACGTCTAAGACCCATGTTGTTTTCTACTCGCCAGAATTGTTTTTCATGCTCAAGACAAGCATGTAGCTGTATGTAACTATTAATCATTCGCGGTAGTAAGATAACTGAAGAAATAAGAAATGGTACTTACCAAATACCCAGGTCTCGTTATAACAATTAATGACCATAGCCGGAGACATGCAGCACATCATCAGGAAGTCGGAGAAAGCCAAGTTTACTACTAACAAGTTCGAGGGCGTCTTGAGGCTCTGAAAATATAAGTTCAAGTTTTTTTTTAAATCTTGTGTCTGATTTTGTTAAGATGGAATATTTAAAATATTTATAAAGCCTCGAAATCTGTAATTAAATTAGTTACCTTGGTGGATGAGAAGATGTAGATGACCATGCCGTTGCCAGTGATAGAGATGAAGCCGAGAACGCCGATTGTGAAGCCGAGAAGTCCATGCCATAGTGGATTCATGGGGGGGAATTGGTACCTGTAGAAAGGCAATGCTTATATTTGTATCCTGAGAAAGATTAATTTATAAATAGTTTTGGCTAACACGACCACTGAAAAAATTCGAATATCGAGTCACCAGCTCCAACTTAAAAATTATATAATAACCGGACTTATTTCAGAAGAGAAAACAAAGCACTGTAGTAACCAAGTCGTTAATAGTAGTGGTAGGTATTCCCGTGTATGCTTACCAGTAAGGGTCGACCATGTGGAGGATTTCAGGCAAGACCTTATCGACGACGGTCTGGTTGGAAGCGCCGTAGGCCGCAACCTGCCCGCCCCACGCTTGGAGGGCGGCGGCGCCTGGGCCGGGGTCTAAGCTTGATATCGCCATTACTATTTCTGGATTCAACTAGCTGCGGGAATACAAGTTAGTTACACAAGAGTACATAATATGGAAGAGTATTTGACTTAAGTTTTGATGAGAGGTAATTTCCAGGTAATCCTTTCCAGTAATCTCCAGGTCCATAATGAGTGATATTCACGTGTTTAGCGGAAACCTGGTTCAAATAACATGTTCAAGACCGAGACTGCTGTCTCCGAACTGCGTTCCTTAACATATCAAGAAACTAAGAGAATTCTTTGGTGTTTAGTTTATCTTTGACCCTGATGCCATCCCGTTGGCCGTCCCATAGAAAGACTATGGATTCCATAAAATTTTGAGATGTGTACGATTCGGTGGGGGTTGAGCTTACACTGAAAAGTAACGGAATGATCAGAACTGTTTGGGTGTTGGCCTAACCTTGGGTCCAGAGCAAGGGAGGTCACCCCGAGTCTTCTTATACCAAAAATACTGAAGAAAATCGAAATACGAACTACTCCAGTCTTATGGTAACCGTTTTGGTGAAGCGGCTGGATGCCGAAGACTTCGGGGCCTACTCAGCGTTTCCCGCCCGCCCCACGACTTTTATAACTACCCCAAGGATTACCGTTGACGTCTGAAAATCAATATTCATAATTAGATCTAAGACGGTGAATACATTACTGGGTAAGATATCTTTTGCAGGGTTGGCTGTAGGCTAGTTGTGCGCACTGAGTACTAGAATGTAATAACTATCTGCAAAGTAAGATAAGTCACGAATCACGATAGAGTCAAGTTAGTGATCGGAATAAGCACATATAGAAAGTTTAGGGGCAGCTGGTTGAGATGAAACCTGAACCTTCCAGGTACGAATCTTCTGAACCCAATACGCTATGATCTATTCTAAGTACATTTGCATCCGAATGTCCTCGGAGCGAAATCACTGATTATGTTACATGTGGATGATGTTGTGATTTACCTAAAGTTCGGGTTTTGGCTTAAATGGAATGCACTTTGCTATCGAAAAAAACCCGATTTAAAGTGACCAAATCATAGTGATAGACACCTAGTGATTAAAATGGTAGTAACTGTATAAATACATGGGTATGGAAACATAATTTAATAAATAATTTAATTTTTCAAGTTCATTTGTGTTGTATACATACATATTTGCAACAGGGATCATATCGATATATACAAAGGATAGGCCCTCCCGTACTAAATTTCTTACCGTTTTGAGGCCAGACAGAATAGCGCCTCAGTTGGAATTTATCGGTACTATGTCGGTCGTCAGTCGAATGATTGATTATCCTATTTTTACTTTGAGGAATTTTTCGAGAACAATATTTTATGAATGATCAATTTACAGCCAATAGTAATTGTAAATTATATAACTTACTTGTGATACGATACTCCTTGTTTAAGTGTATTGCGATTTCGGTATGATTTACAAGTTTTTACCTCGCAGGACACCATTTTTGTTGTGCTGCCGATACGTCACGCGGCTAGCACCGTCTAAGCACGACTGATTGAAATCGGTTCACTTTTCCCGTTTTGACACCGTTTTGGTAGCGACACTTTCAAGCGCCCCGCCCGTGCCTTGTCCCCCTACTATTGAAGTCTGTGCTGTGCACTAGACTAAATAAATATGCATCCGATAAGTTACACAATATCGGGATAGGTACCTTTTACCCGATTTTTTCTTGAGATAAATTATTTAAAGAAGCCGCTTTCATACTTTTTTCGCTAAAAACAAACTTTAGGTAAAATATGCATCCGAATATCCGATCACTGAACATAGACAGGGCCAACTGTTAACAACCCATTAAAATTGGTTCAGTGGATCGAAAGTTCTCAGCTTAGCAAGGAAGGAAACTACACAACCTTTAACTTTAGACTCTATTCTTTGTACCTATGATGTAAAGAATTACCCTATCTCATCGACCTAAAATAACCTAATTGCTTACCTCGATGCCCTATCTACATTATTTTGCTATGCTGTCGTAGCCGCACTGAGCCAGCGTGGTGGAGTATGGCTCAATCTTACTCGTATCCGGGTAAAGGCCTGTGCCCTTCGGTGGGGACATAATGAGCTACATTAAAATTAAAAAAATGCTTGTGTGAGTCCGACCCTGCAGTTCTTACCTACGTCTTGAGTTCCACCTATTATAATGCCGTTATGAGGCCAATAAGCCAAGAAGACTACCTACCTATAAGAATTATCACTAACAAGATTATACTGTATGTAACGCATATCGGTGGTGGTTTTACTCACGTTTTCTTGCTCACTCATACAAGGTGACATTTAATTAGCTGACCATATTAGTTATTATAATAAAATAATGGACGCTAGCGAAAATAGTAGTTTATGAAACTGTTGCATAATGAGAGGTATTAAAACACGAGTGGGTGTTTTTAATAGTATCCCACGAGAGTTTTAATACCTAGTTGTTATGTGCAGTTTCATACACTACCTTATCTACTCTCAAGTGTCTCTCTTAAAAAATCAAAGTTAAAACACAACAATATTTCCATTTCCACATAAATCAGTGCTTAGACACAACCAACAAAACGTTGTCAGTTTGTCACGTCACGTTGACGTTTTGTTGCCGCTAAAACCCAGCATATCACAGCGCATGCGCGGAGCATCATGGGCCACCAAACAATCATCAAACCTCAGATCAATGAACCTCTTTGTTTAAATCTTCCTGCCTCCAAGTATTTATCAAACACTGAGTGGCTGTTTGGTTGTCAACTATAGCTAAAAAAACTTTCCAACTATACAGACCTCAGAACAATAACTTAAGCTACAGACTATCAACACCTTGGCTGTACGGTTTCAAGACCCTTGCCTTTCCCAAAAAAAGTAGAACTATACATGTTATATCGTTATGGAAAAAAAGTTTAAGAATAAAATCAGTAATTAGTGGACGGACGTAGCCCAGGATAGGGAATTGTGGATGCAGCATGGGGAGGCCTTTGCCCAGCAGTGGGACACTTAACGGCTATTAAAAAAAAAAATGTTCTGGAAGTAGTTGTTATTATTAAAAATAATAATTTGATTACTGTATGACGTTTATAAAGTACGTCAATGAATTCGATTTCAAGTTTGTAATTCAAATTTTATGACATGAGAGTAGATAAAATATTTTTCACTACTCATGCTCGTAAAGTTCTTCTTTATGTTGGGTATAGGCTGCATAAAGTCACGTGCGTGCATAAAGTAAAATCTTCGTTTAAATCTCAGAACCTGACAATGGTTGTCAGGTAAACAGCCACACACACACATAAGCTAAGTGCCTGCCACTGCCACGTATAAAAAAGTATATTGGCGGGAAGTCCTGCGTTGCATTTTGCAATTGTTTTTGCAATATTGCTGTTTAATTTCCTCACAATCGAAGTGAAAGAAAAACAAAGTGTATAACTCGTACACAAAATGGTGCGTTTTATGCACTTGTTGTACAATCTACTATTTGATCTCCCATAGTAACTTGTAATCAGTCAGCCATCGGGTCAATGTACTGTGGCACGAGATTGGTAAATATGGATATGGATAGTGATGCTATCATTGCCCAAAATATGGTCAGCTAATTAAAAGTAACACTGTATAACAGGTGATCCAACTTCGGCGGGTTCCCTCTACTACATCTTGTTACTAGAACCACAGAGCAGTGAAACAATTAGAGAGCTGACTTTGACAATTACCACAGAGTGTAGGATATTCTAAAAATCTATTCACTTTCAGAGTCCTCTGTTGCATTTTTAGGGAAACTGTCCCAGAAACAATCTAATTACAAACCCCATTGAATATTACAATTTACAGAAAACCGCATCAAAATCCGTCCACCCGTTCGATTTTGACAAACCATAGGGTACCTATCTAAGAACCATCGCAGGGAAGTCTCGAGTACCTACTATTGGTCCATGGCAGTCATGATGTACCCTAATACATATAAGTTAGATACTCTAATGCATGTTACTACATGGCTACCTACCATTCACGGAAAACCGCATCAAAAAGAACTATGATAGCGCAGTAGCGATGAGACGGAGGATAGATATTCTAAATAACGTAGACAGAACGAGAGCCAAGCGAGAAAAGTGTATCAGCGCTAGTTTTGCTGATGGTACTCGTGCTGTCGTCCGTCTGAGTAGCATAAGCAAAATCCTCCATCCGTGCCAAAGTATTCGCATCGTACCGCACAGCACAAACGATCGCGTACGGAAGCGGATAGGCCAACAATCGGGCCCACTACGACTGCAGGAATGTGGGCCCGAATGTTGGTAGGAATCATCATCATCAGTCCACCCACATCGACCCACTGCTGGGCATAGGCCTCTTCTCTACAAGCGCCAATCTCCCCGGCCGGCCCCGGTGTTGTAGGAATCCTACCTATTGTACCTATAAACCATGGACTTAGTAAGTATTAGTTAGAGTAGTACTTCCATGCTATAAACTCGAACAGCAATGGAGGCTTTTAGGGCGTTTTTGCACTACAATGAATTTTAGTCCGTCCGCCGCCGGCAGCAGTCCGATTTTTTACAGTCCATAAAAAAATAAGTAAAAAATATAAAGCATGAAATAAACGGATGATTGCCTTATGCCGTCGTCAACTCGGATCGGTGTAGGCCTAGCTGATTCTCGCGCATTCTATATACGATATCTACAACTATATCGAGTGAATTCGTATGGGAATCTGTCAATCTCAGAAGTTCAGAACAATAACTAAAGCTGTCAATGTAGGTCACGATATCAGTATATCGAAGGCGAAAGAACGGGTCGACGATTCTCGCGCCTTCGATGCGGATATCGTGACCTAATTGCAGATTCCCCTACAAAATCACTCGATATAGGTGTAGATATTGTTTAACGAATGCGCGAGAATCATATGGGCGGTGTCTTTGTTCTCGAAAACGCGGACATTCAATTCAACGAACTAAACACACTAAGTTACGCGACCGAAGTTCGGCATGAATACGCCTGCTGACGACACAATGCCGAAATAACGTTGCATTATAGCGTACAGCGTAACTTCGGTCGGGCGTAAGTTCAGCGGCAAGGTAGCTAGGTACTAAAGTTCGGCACTTTATGCCGAAGTTACGCGACCAAAGTTTGGCAGCTCTACGATGCCATCATATGCCATCGTTTTGTATCGCCAAAACTTGCTATGCTCTCCAGGTAAATGACTGTTGGTACTAAACATGGTATTTATTTCAAATTTTTGATTTTATTAATAAGACTAGTTATGTCCGACGCCGCGAGTTTTTACGCTCGCTCTTTAGTTATTGTTCTGAGGCCAAAACTGACTCGGAACGGCTTCGTAGACGCTGTAATCGATTTTGGCGTGACTCGGAACAGGGGGCAATTATTTACAATGAACAAAAAAAATCGGTTAAGTGCGGGTCGGTATCGCACACGAAGGGTACCGTACCATCGTACAACAAATCAAAAGCACTCAAAACAATAAAAAAAATAAACAAAAAGAAAATTTAAAAAGTTTATGCCTTCACGAGATTTGAACCGACGACCTCCGGATTGAGAGTCTACATCATACCGGCTAACCACAACCATGTGGGTTGACGCGAAATATGCTATCATATTTAAATGTGTAGTACCTATAATGTGTCTATGACATGGTTGCTATGACAATAAATAAACAGTTTCAGTCAAGATCTCCATTTTGAAATGCGTAAGTGTATCTAAACACGTCTCTTGTATCGGGGCCCCCTTTAATTTGCAATATCTCTCGTATTTCAGTATTTGTGGTTGGTGCGGCAACAGATATACACATTCTGTGAAAATTTCAGCTTTCTAGCTATTACGGTTCGTGCAGACAGACCCGGTGACAGACAGGACGGACGGACGGACGGACGGACAGAGGGACAGCGAAGTCTCAGTAATAGGGTCCCGTTTGGCACCCTTCGGGTACGGTACCCTAAAAATATGCCATAAACAGGCTGTACGGCTTTGATTGCCCTTGCCTATCCAAAAGGACGAAGAAAAAGGAAATGCCATCGATCGAATCGACTAATGAATCGACTCGACGAGAATCACAGACTATATTATATGTATATATGTATATATAATATGTATAGAATAGAGCGAATAGAGGGATACCACAGAGCCCTCCGTCAGAGTAATTGTGTTCTGTCTGTGACAGAGCCACAGAGGGATCTAACGTACGATAATGGAAACTTGCGAACGGTTTTTCTTCATTTGCGAGTAAAATTATTGATTATGGATCAATTTGCTGTTCCCCATTTCCTCGCTGCTGAACTGTTGAGTTAAAGTTTTATCACCAACTCCTTCACTTTTGAGATTTGAGTTTTTTGGGAGACTTTGAGGTTAGACTTTACAATGGATATAACAGAACGATTGGAATCCAGCGAAGATGAGGAAGAAATCACAGCCGAGATCGTACTGAAGACCCTCCAGTCAGCCTGGCAGAACGAGAGACTTGCGCCAGAGATCCTGCCACATAGAAACGAAATGGTAGAATGCATGCTCGGACAAATACAACATATGGAGAGAAACATAAACAAATTACCCAAGACAGACCTCCGCGCAGCAATCCATAAAATGGAATTGAGCAGAATAAAGTTCACCATCTGCAACTACCTTAAGACCCGACTCACCAAAATAGAAAAGTACTGCATCACAATAATCAATGAAGAAAAACAAAGAATAGAATTGGGCACCAACTATTTGACTACATCTGAATACAAATATGCTCAAGACTATTTAGCCAACATGGAGATTCATATAAAAACTGTTATCCTAGATAAGATGCCAGGAAACATGCAAACGTTTGAGTTTAACAAAATGGCAGTTTATCCTAATTTACAAAGTCATGTCTTTCTGAAAGCAAATGAAACTGTCAATGGCATTGTTTTGGACCTGCCTGGAGACCAGGATGAGGAGATTGATTTAGAAGGTTTGGAAATATGCCTATTAAAAGCTATTCATCTCTATTTTATCTCATAATATCATTATTATTTTGGATCACAAAATATTTCTGTAATATATTTTTACTAATGTTAATTAAATATATTGATAGAAATTGCTCTACAACACACAGCAAACTCTGGCCAAGTTACATTCCGGGACTTATGGCATGGTTGATTGATTGATTATTTTTCTCGTTCCAGATGGCTCACAACATATTCTACTCTATAAACCAATAGCAGATCTCGTAAAGAATGGGAAGGTTCATCTGATCTGAGGTTAGGGTGTAACAGAAAGGTGTAGTCATATTTTAGGGGGTTGTTAGGGACACCATTCTGAGCAACTTTCACTATGAAAATCAGGATCTCATTCACGATCTCATCAGAGCAACTTTATTTTTCATTGCTCCATACATTTTGGTCCGGGTGGTCAGCTGATTTGTATAGAGAAGTGAAAATTAAAATTGCTGATCAAATCGGTTTCATAGTGAAAGTTGCTCAGAATGATGTCCCTAACAACCCCCTAAAATATGACTACACCTTTCTGTTACACCCTGTATTATACCTAGTACAGTAGCTCAAGCTGCAAAAACTTTAACATGTGACTCCTGAAATAATTAAGTTTGCCAAAGCAGTTGACCGTGTATAAGTTGGTTGATAAAAGTGTATCTTTTGTCCCAATAGAATATATAAATTAACAATGTTTGGGCTTGTTTCATTCGTCTTGATAAATAATTTGGCCTTAGAATATTTTTTATGACATGGAGCTGATCTGATGCTGGAGCTGGAAGGTCCAGAGGCTGATGTTATATAATGATAATGCTAAAAAGTGAAAAATAAATAAAAAACATTCTTAAGGTTGTTACATATGAAAACATCCTCTGGTAATTTTACAAATTTGTTACTGTTATCAAAGAAATGTTACTGTTATCTCCTATAAAAAATACAAAGAATAACAAAGACCTGTTCTATGAGTTTTCACATACAAATCAAGTTTTAAATCAATGATCACTTCGAAAATAATTGCTAAAGTTGTACTAAAACCGTAAATATCCGAAAAAACAGCATTTGGCGTTGGAACATATTTCACACCTTTCCCATACACTGTGCTCGGATTTGTATAGGTGTCTACAAAGATAAAAGACCTGTTAACAATATTTCATAAGTTATTTATTTTACTTAGAAGTTTATAAATTAATCAAATTTCTCCGATTGTAAATCTTATACAAATTCGCGGCACCGACGACGCGGTGAGTCTTGTCAGCTTCAGTCTAGTTCAGTCACAGATACTACGATTACTACGTGATCAAAAATAATCGATTTTTTTATAATAATCGATATTTTTTTTAGGCTAGATATAAAGTCTTCAGTGAAATGAAACGTTTCATTGTTTTTTTTTTAATTATAATATATTAGTAGTTATTTAGTTACCATGCATTTTTAGGTAATGCCTGCAAAAATAAGTTTCGGCAGCCTTTTACAGAGAATTCGGCTGCCGGCTAAAAAAATTAACCGATTTTGAAATAATCGATTTTTCCATAATCGATTATTTTTTCACAACCCTAGGCCGCGGGCCTTCGGTGCAGCGTTGCCAGTAGTGGTGGTTAATATAACGTAAAGCCCTTTAAAGCAGCACGTTATTCACTTGTAACGAAAAGCGTGTGCTATTAATCGAATCAGATAGAGCTACGTTATCATAACGAAACGGACCGACGCTGTACGCGCTGCGCTGCTAGCGCCAGCGGACTTTTTGTAGCATTACGTTAAAAAAAGCACAGCGCACTGCGCTGCTAGCGCCAGCGGACTTTTTGTAGCATTACGTTACAAAAAGCACAGCGCAGTTAGTGGTGGCAATAACGGCTGTTTTGCAATAACGAACAACACTGTTGTGTTATTTCAAAATAACTGTTGTCGTAAACTGTTATCCTGTTATCCTGTTATATTGCTGTTTGGTAAAACGATAATTGAATGAATCGCAGATTGACAATATCATTATTTATGTTCTTGCTCATTATCAGTTCTTCCCTTCATACTTTAAACAGGCATAGGACTGTCAAAATTATTGTCAATACTTCGTATTCGTAAATTTAAATATATTTGAGAAACTAGTTGTTTGAATGAATTATAGACTGATTATTTGGAGTGTTGCCGGATAATCGATGGTATATCGATTATTAATCGATTCTCCTAAGTACATATAAAAAATCTAACAAATCGATCTGGCATCGATTTTATCGATATAATCGACTGTATCGATATCGATACTATCGATTCTTATACTTGTACCAATAAAATCGAGTATAATCGATTATTCTATTGTAATTGCTGTTTCTGATAATTAAATCGATTATATCGATAGTATCGATGGTGAGAAGCAATACGATAGAATCGATACTATCGACACAATTGATTAAATCGAGGTATCGTTCAGATTATATTTTTGTGTAATCTGTAACGTAACAATATATTCTAAACCGATACCTCGATTTAATCGATTGTGTCGATACTATCGATTTTATCGATTATATTGTTTTGCTTCTCACCATCGATACTATCGATATAATCGATTTAATCATCAGAGACAGTAATTATAATCGACTAATCGATTATAATCGAATTTTTGGTACAAGTATAAGAATCGATAGTATGGATTTAACCGATTATATCGATTGAATCGATAACAAATCGATTAGTTAGATTATTTAGGTACCTACTAATCGATTAATTGATAATTGATTATCCGGAAACACTTTGGAATTATGGTAATACCGGCGGCGTATTTAGTAGTTCATTGATCTTATTTACATTTTTTTAGATAGGTATACATTTTTAAATTTTCAATTTTTGTTATTCTATTTACACGCAGTTATTCCCATTTATAAACATCATAGTCACTTTATCAACTAAAAAACATTATCATACGCAACAGAGCGCACGCACCCCACCCCCCATTGGTCAGACGGCCGGACGGCGGCGGCGGCGGCGTCGCGTCATTGGCTAATCATTATTGAGAACAGCAGCAAAGTCGACAACAGCGCGCGACTTCAACAATGTAAAACGCAACGATAACTAACGACAACAGGATAACAGGATAACAGGATGCTTGAGTTTTCAACAACAGTGTTGCTCGTTGCGCACAAATAACGCATTATATTATCTGTTGTCGTAATAACGACCACCACTACGCAGCGTGATCAGTCGACCGGTCACTCGCGAGCGCGCTGGACGTTGAGTGATTCGACGATCGATCGACGCGTTCGTTTCGATAACGTAGCGTGTAAATAAGCAGGCTACAAAAAAATAGCATATTCCATGTAGCCTGTTATCAAAAATTAGCCGTTATGACCACCACTAGTTGCCAGATGTACGAGAAATCTCGTACCGTTACGAGATTTACAGTCTCTGTACGAGATCCGAGAATAATAAAAATCTCGTACACTTTTGTACGAGATTTTATCAATGTTCACTGGCTGCGCCATGTATCTCAAATTCCAAACCAACAATATATCATATCAATCATGTAAACCTATTTGTGCCACAACTCAACACAAACGATCGACTCAGTACATCACTAGATTCACTACCACATCACTAAATGAAACTAAGGTTTTAAGTCTGGCCCTCGCCCCCCCCGTAGACGCTGTGATAGTGTACGTTAAACATCGATAGTTTGGTAATTCGATAGTATCGATAGTTTAACTAAAAACTATCGATAGCCTATCGATAGTTTCATTTTTTTGGCTAAGCGTGATATCAAAAAAAATATTACACGAAACGGAGTTTTATTTTTATATATTCGAAATAGAAATAAAAAAATCATCATTCATCATAATAATTATGTTGCTATTTTGATGATTGATTTGTGACTTTAATTATTAAAGTCTAAAATCAATCATCAAAATAGCAGCTATTTTGTTTTTAAACAACAATTCGTTTAATCTCTTTTCTTTTAACCTATTTCTGCGTTTTAAACAGTTTGTGGATGTTTTCTCGCAACATTGAAGTTGTTATAACAAACAACAACTTCAATGTTGCGAGAAAACATCCACAAACTGACTTTTTTCGTGTAAATAAATGATTTACGTACGGTAATTCCCCTACCATAGAACACAATCTCAAACCTGCATGCCTCGCCTCTAGGGATGTAACAGTATTACTCAAGTAAACAATCGATCGATAGTTTAGAAAAACTATCGATAGTATCGATAGCCATTTACTATCGATACTATCGATAGTCTATCGATGTTTAACGTACACTACGCTGTGATCGATTTTGGCGTGACTCGGAACAGGGGGCACAAGTGATTTGTTTACAATTTGATTGACATCACATCAGCCAGCCAGCCAGCGGCGGCCCGGCCAGGCCAGCACTCAAAGAGCACTAGCCAGCCTGTAGCCGGCACATTACAGCATTACAGCTATAAACCCAGGAAAATGATTATATTCCTCAGTGAATTGCAAAAAGACCATATAAAATTAATAACTGGATATCCAACACAAGGTGAGGAATTCAAATATCATTCAATCGTATCAGTGGCTGCTCCACAGTGGCTATTTATTTTTCATCTAAAGACTACACAAAATAAAAGGCCCGTTTTGACAGTTCATGCCCACCCTTATGTACATTGACCCCGACGCGTAAGGGGTTAAAACTTCATGGGTGTGAACTCTCAAAATGGGCCTTTTATTTTGTTATAAGTAGGTACAGGTAGGTACCTACTATGAATGTAGAGGTAGGTACTATAATTTACTCTATGCTGTAAACTGTGATTTTGTGTTGTTCCAGTGTTTGTAGACTTTTGCAAACTAGCGATAGACTTCATCAACAATGGGATCAACCAAACCAAGATTGACACAGCTGCAAGTGAGTTAATATAATATATGTATTAAAACAATGTACCTACATTAGAGGTAGACAATAGTAAGTCCACTTTTAGAGGTAGACAATAGTAAGTCCACTAGAGGTAGACTCTAAGGTACAGAAATGAAATTTTCAAAAAGTGGACTTACTATTGTCAACCTCTAAGGTACAGTATTACCCGCCAACATCTTGGCTCACCAACCCAGTACATTTATTTTTTCAGATAAGTTGGATGTATCGTCTACAAATATACAAAATGTGGTCCAAGCTTTAGTATTTTTGCTCATAGAGGGATGTCAGCACAATGTAAGTACATAGTCAAACTTGAATATAGAAATAAAGACATAATAAGTGAGATGCATCAATATACACTAGGTATTGAAGTCTGTGATGTGATGTAATAATTTTAGCTTAATGCTTTCTTCTTTTCAGCTGAGCGAATCAGATTTCAAGTCTTCCTTGGCCATAGCAGGTTTCTCATCAGAACAACAGGAGGTCTTGGTGAAACTATATAACACCAAGAGAGTTGAATTATCAGAATGTCTCTACTTGTTGCAGCAAAAAGACCTGAGCTATCAGGATTTGGACTGGAGACTAGAAGTCCAGGTACCTATTGCCCAATCATAATAGACAGGACAATACTATACCAGGGTTTTGTCATGTAGTTTAAATAGTGTCTTGGACACCTGCTTGTACATGAATACTTGAATGTTCACAAGGTTTTTCACATTACATCTTCAAAGCAAAATGCATAATATACTCACCCTTTGCTAAGCAAACTTAGCATGATTGTATTTACAGGTGTCATCCAGATGTAGCGAGGAAGTCAAACCATCAGTGACAATGGATTTCATGCTACAGACTCCCAAGAACTTTGGACTGCATGAAACCACCGACAATCACATACCATTAAGTTCAACTCTGCATATAAATAATTCAATTCCTGAAGCAAAGGCTGCAAACCAGTGCCAGAATTTAATCAGCCATATTTTCCTGCAGTGTAATTTGCCAAATTTAATTAATATGACCAATAAATTAGACCAAGCTATGAAAGAGTCAAAGAGCCAACACATCCGAAAAGTGAAAAGAGCTTTACAGTGAATTTACGTATGTATACCTATATTTGTACACATTAAACTCAAAACATTCCAATTGTTGTTTTATAACAATCAGAACATGTATAAGCTCAGAGAAAGAGAAAGTACGATATAAGATATAAGGTAAAGTAAAGCCAAGGAAGGATGAGATGGGGTGTAGTTTGGCAGTGGGCCTGTCTCCACATCAGTTAAACTCGGGCTACACAGAGCGAGCAGCCTCAGCCTCGCGAGGCATTTGCCGCGCGAAGCAGCCTGGCTTAACTGGACGTGCCTCGGCAGAGGCAAACGCGCCGTGCGTGAGGCGTAATGCCAGACTGTCTACCACAGACACCCATACTCTGTGCTGGGTCACTTTGTGCTCATTAGAAATTTATTAGAGCAAACTACATGCGAGCACAGAGCAACCCCTGTCTGTGGTAGTATACAGTCTGGCATTACGCCGCCCGCCCCCGCCGGGAGTGACCAAGCGGGCAGCGAGCGGCTGAGTCACTGGGTCTCGACTCTCGGTTTCTTGTTTTGCTCAAAGCCTAGTGACGCGTCCACCCCGCCTAAATGGCTGCACACGAAAAACGACTAGGAAGCTTTCCTCACTATGTTTTCCATCACCCGGCACCCGTTAGAACGTCTAGATAAATGCATCACTTTATCCTGATTAAGTTCTTCAAACCATATGATCTTGCAGGTAGGTATAAGAATAAGATCATTAATTTGATTTGAAGACGTGTCCTTGATTCTCACTCTCGAAACTTCATACCTACTTTTGTTTAAAATATCTTACAGTTACAAGTGTAGGTAAATTTTTTTTTTAGGTAAGTAGACTAAAGTAGGTTGGAGTCATCATTGGGTCATCCATAGAAATAGAAATAGAAATTGTTTATTTTGCCTAAAAACAATACAGAAGAACAACATTCAATCATTCTGAACAACTTTTACTGATATTGATTTGATAAATGGCCTTTTGAATGCTTGTGCCTTTTTGCTTGTCCAATAACTTTATTAAATAATAACCGGCCAAGTGCGAGTCGGACTCGCGCACGAAGAGTTCCGTACCATTATCTATAAAAAACCGCAAAAAAGAAAAAAATAATGGGAGCCCCCCCTAAATATTAATTTTATTTTAATATAATTTAATTACTTACTTATTTTTTAAGTAAATAATATACTCAATATATTGTGAACATTTTAAGCGTCTACCTGCTACCATTATCAATATCGGTCAAAAATGAGCAAAAAAAATCACGTTTGTTGTATGGGAGACCCCCTTAATATTAAATTTCTTGTGACAGACAGACAAAACTGTGAATTTTAATTTGGTTTTACCTGGATGACATTATATATCCAGTCTGTCTGTCTCTATTTACGTAGGTCTAAGTGAATAATTTTAAATATAAACCCTACCTTGGGGAGTATCGACTCTGACGTTATTTATTGCTTAATACCAACACACCTGAACATACATATTGGAATAGATAGAGGATCTTTTATAAACAGATGATGTTTGTGACTAAACACCATTTATTTATTTTATTATTATTTATTAGCTTCACTTGTATTTATTTTATCTATCTAAGTAGGTACCCTATGTAACGGAATCTTCGAACGCTCTTTTGAGCCTATAGTTAGTAACTAGCTGTGAACATGCTGTGAACAAATCAACGCAATCAAACGATACGACCGTTTATTTTATGCTGTAAAAAAATTGATGGATTTAATTGCAAGGGACATAAAACCTTACCAATGACCTAGAATCATGACAATCGGCATAAATTAATACTCCGTCTTTCCGTCTTACAGCAAGTAAAGTGAAAATTCAGAATGTAGAGCTTGGAAAAAAAACGGCCAAGTGCTAGTCGGACTCGCGCACGAAGGGTTCCGTACCATATCTATAAAACCCGCAAAAAAAACACGTTAGTTGTATGGGAGCCCCCCATAATATTAAATTTATTTAGTTTTTTAGTATTTGTTATTATACCGGCAACAGAAATACATCATCTGTAAAAATTTCAACTGTCTAGCTACCACGGTTCATGAGATACAGCCTGGTGACAGACAGACAGACAGACAGACAGAAGTCTTCCCTTTTTTGAAGTCGGTGCAAATTGTTGGTATAATTATATTTGTGTGCGAGAGGATGTATATGTATGTATGTAATAAATAAAATAACGCGATTAGAAAAAAAATAAGTCTTCCAACTTTCAGTAAAATGATCTAGGTAGGTATCTAATATCTATATTAATAACTAGCTGACCCGGCAGACTTCGTACTGCCTCAATTTAATATGAACTTTATTGAATAAAGTTCAAATTGACTCTAGAAAACGTTTGTATGGGAAATAGAAAAGGGCTGTTTTTAGGGTTTTCCCGGAAACTATTCGATTTTTTCTCGCCTTTTAAACCTTCCCTAGACCTCCACGAACATTTCAAGACTAAGATAAGATAAATCCGTTCAGCCGTTCTCGACTTTTAGTGAGACTAACGAACAGCAATTCATTTTTATATATATAGATAATATTTAGTGCACCTACATTCGCCTCATGTGGAGCAGGGTAGCACACACACCTGACCTTACCTACATACCTATGCCTTTCAGTATTAAACATATCATACAGGGTTACTGGTCGAGCAGATAGGTGAGCCAGACAGACTTGAGCCAGCGTGGTGGAGTATCGCTGAATCTTACTTACTCGAATCTCGGTAAAGGCCTGTGCTGTGTTTTAAAGTTAAGTAGATACCTACCACATTAATTTTCTTGTTAGTTATGTTCCATCGGCTAAATACTACCAATTGTGAAATAGTTACTACCACTTTTAAAACTGTGCTGCTACCACGTGGCGGTCATAGCTGTGAAATGGTGGCGATCTGTTGGGGCTTGGGGTGCACTACAATAACCCTTACAGCAGTGTTCCGCAATGATGTCAGAAATAATTATGGCCGATATTACATAGCTAGTTAAAGTTAAAAATTATCGGATTATAAATTTCGGATTATTACGCATAGTGTTCACATTAATATATGTAAATATAATTAGATAAATACTATTCCTTTAACTTCAGTTAAGGTTTCAGTTTTCTTCGCTCGACCCTAAAGTTCGGCAGCATGAACATAAAAATCAAGTAAATATAGATTTATTCCTTCCAAGTTTCTATTGTCTAAACGAAAAACCTTGAACTGGAAATAGAATAGCAATCGAATAGCGATGATATGAGGAGCTTATTTACGATTTTTATTGTAGGTAATGCTGTCAAAAGAATAAAGTCTGGAATTCAGGAATGGAAACTGTTTCAGGTATTTATACTATGGATAGTCTTTTATCGCTAAGTCATTGTGATTCATGCTAATTTGACTATCCATTTCATATTTCCAGAGTCGAGTTCGGTTTTTTCACTATTGAATAATTTATTTATAGACTGTGTTATTCAACTCCATTGAAGTTCGAGTCTCACGTAGAGGACAGAGGTGCGGCGCCGACGCGGGGTAGTCGGGGGGTGAAGAAGTACGTACCGATTCTGCTATTGGCTGTGTCTGTGCTGCAGGCAGACTGACTGGCTGGACTGACAGTCAGTCTGCCAGCCAGTACAGTGGCGGCCACTGAGCCGGCAGCCAGCACGTTGTAGCTGGTTACTCGCGTCTCTTCACCATTTTAACTTCTGTGATAAACAAAAAGCTTACCAATCTACTTAAAACGCAAGACTTAATAACCAATCATACCTATTCACTGATCACTATGGCGGAAATAATTTAACAGCATTGCGTTTTTTCGTAGTTCATAATCGCATGTCATGACATCCAGTGACCACTGACGACGTTTCGTCGGTCATAGTGTAGTTTGGTTTGGAAGCAGAATATTAGACATTTACAGTACTTAACCCGAATTTGTTAGCTAACGGTACTTATTGAATGACTCAGTACGTAACTTTTTAAAGAGTGTCTGTTTAATGTTTTGAACTTTACCAAACATGGATACAAGAGTTATATTGAAGAACAAAAATCCACACGAGAAAGCTAATATTTTCTCGAAGTTCTTGTTTTTGTAAGTACTCTTTCTTATTCCACTTATTTATTTTAAGTCAAATTAAATTTATTTATTCAACAAAACACGACATAAGTACATATTTTTTTTAAATATTTTCTGTCCTTCAATAAAATGAAATAAATAAATAATATTAATTAATACCTAATAATTTTACCTACATTATTAATTATAAATCTACAAAAATATTTTAATTATCTTTTATCCATTAAATCAAAACTGCAGAATTAGCGCGATGGACAGAAAAATAATTAGTATGACGTTGTTATAATTTAAAAAAAACTACTTTAGTCTATTCGTGATAAGAATGCAGTAAAGTCATCACTGTCCGGCGGCCTAGCCACGCCCCGTAACCAATCAAATCGTTTCCAATTATCAAGCCAAGTTCACAGTGACCAGTTGAAGGCAAACTTTCGAACGCGAAGTTTGTGTCCTGTTCTGTGAGTGTGTGTTAACAGATTATAAATTTAAATTTCAATGCATTCTTATCACGAATAGACTGTAGGTACATAACAATTAACATCAAATCTATCTGGGATGAAGTTGAAATTCCCTAAAATTAAGCTTTTTTCGTGTACACCTATAAAATCGATAGAGAATTTAATTATACAAACAATAAATGTTCTTTGAGAAATTGTCATAAATATAAAAGTAATTTACTTTCATATTCAGACTGAATTATCTTAGAAATTTATTTATCTATCTATCTATCTATATAGTTTAGACAAGTGTCAGGGATGAGAGTGGTTTGTTATATATATATATAACGGGCTTATCGGCCATATCTGCGCACTTTAAGTTAGCATTTGAATGGGCCTTTCCCTTCCCTCTTTACCTTTTTGACAAGAGTAATAAACTACTCTAAAATTATTGAGTCTGAATATGAACGTAAAATTACTTTTTTACATATTCAAACCTAATTATCTCATAAACCTAGTAATTTACGATATTTTTTCAAAGAACATTATTTGTTGTTTGTTAATAAAATTACTGACTCGCCCAGCGACTGTCGCTCAGTTAATATATTAGTCGTTCAGTTAATATATTAGTCGCTCAGTTAATATTTCGGTTAGGTTAGGCAAGACTTTTAGTTTATGTAGTCTATCGATTTGTAAGTAATAATTATATGTATTGTACACATGGGTCTACCCCTGCTCAGCAATCCACCTGTCTCATCCCTATTTGGTCTGCTGGAACAGACCTCTTATTAGAGATAAGCTCGCCTTTGTACACGTTTTCTATGTTTTTTACTGTCCTATGTAACTGTTTGTGTGCAATAAAGAAATTATGTACATTATGTACTTTTTTTGTCGCTCGTTTAAATTAAAATTGTCCAATTCTCAATTGTCAATTCTTTACCTTGTCAAATTCTTTATCGATGGACATATTATGGTGTAGGTACACGAAAAAGAGGTGGGTATGCAAGTAGGTACCCCAGTATCCCAGGCACCATACAAAAATGTTCGAACCTCTTTATAATACTAAAAACTGACTCAAGTGACGGACCCAACTATCCGAGCCTGCCCATCTTATTGCTTATCACAGTGATATATTTATACATTAATTGCTAAATTTCATGCTTTTCTTATCGTTATAGGTACTTGTTATGTGACCAGGGATTTGCGGTATACCTTTGTGTGAATGAACTGACTATAACTAGTATCGCTAGTCAAGAGACTAGCTGACAGTTCCCAAATTAACACTGTATTGTATATGTCACCGTAAAATTCTCAAACCCGTGACATTACTTACAATCTAACGAATTAAAATTCGTTAGATTATAATCTGTCGATAAATTGTAAACCAGATCGACAGGGTTTATTAGCAATTTTATACTTTTTTTGGTCCTTACAAGTCAACCTAACACGAAAGATAAACGTGGATTCGCTTCGCTCACCCCCTTTATCCTTCACCTACCCTGCCTGACCGACCTCTTTGCCCAGACATTCATCATTTCAGTTTATCAACTAACGCGTTATATTGTAAGAAGTAGATACGGGTACGGTACAGTTTACAATTTATCGACCGATTACCATCTAACGAATTTTAATACGCTAAGCGACAACCCTAGCCGTTTGAGCAAGAGTAGGTAGTTATCATGCGAACAGGGGCCTAGTGAACTTACTATTTCTTATTTATACTATGACTGAGTCAGCGAATGGGACCAATTGGATGGTAAACACTTTCAAACAAAAAATAATTCTCCAAATCGGTCCATCCGTCTAGGTGCATTCGGGGCACATATATTAAAAAAATCGCGATAAAATTTTCTCGATAGAAATCCAAACCCTTTTGTCAAAAAAAAATCCTCTGTAGATTTCGCGGTTATGGTTGGATCTCTATATTACGACTCTATCCCAAGCAAATAAACGCGCGTCTCTCTCTATAATGATTGCTTTAATGAAAACACGCAGTCGCGCACGCGCAAGCCCAATAGCATTCGCTGATAGCTAAAGAAGTCTAAACAATGATGATGCAAACCAATTTAACTAACATACCAAGTGACCTCTTTCCGGCCTCTGAGATGTATGACATAAAATCACTAATAGGTATTCTTGTGTTAGCATTTTATTGTTGTAAGTATAATATAAAGTAGTACCTAACCTACCTACAATAAAATATGATATGCTTCACCATCACACGAGAAATGAGAATGAGACAGTTAATTGCCATGGCGACGACCGTCTACCAGTTATGTAATTGTTTGTGAGAATTATTGAAATGTTAGGCGTTTTACAGTACAATTGAACTGAAGGAACTGAAGAAACTTACTGAGCAGTTGAAGTAAAGGAGTTATACTTACAATATACATTACCAACAGTTATTTTAGCGGAACCATTAACCCTGTATAAAGCTGAAATATAGATAAAAACCGGCCAAGTGCGAGTCGGACTCGCGCACGAAGGGTTCCGTACCATTATCTATAAAAAACCGCAAAAAAAAAAGTATGGGAGCCCCCCCTAAATATTAATTTAATTTTAATTTAATTATTTATTTTTTAAGTAAATAATATACTCAATATATTGTGAACATTTTAAGCGTCTACCTGCTACCATTATCAATATCGAGCAAAAATGAGCAAAAAAAATCACGTTTGTTGTATGGGAGCCCCCCTTAATATTAAATTTCTTTAGATTTTTAGTATTTGTTGTTATAGCGGCAACAGAAATACATCATCTGTGAAAATTTCACCTGTCTAGCTACCACGGTTCATGAGTTACAGCCTGGTGACAGACAGGACGGACGGACGGACGGACAGACGGACAGCGAAGTCTCGGTAATAGGGTCCCGTTTGGCACCCTTCGGGTACGGAACCCTAAAAAAGCAGCGATTAAATTATATATCAGTGTGTCGTTCGTAACATAGCGTCTTTCTACTTATTGTATAAATATTAAGTGACCCTGTATGTTTTTGTTACAGATGGAGCTTCAAGTTATTTGTGACGGGTTACAAAAGGGGCCTGACTGTGGATGACTTGTCATGCACGCGTACAGGAGACAAGTCCAAGAAACTGGGAGACAGGCTGGAGGATGCTTGGCGTGATGAGGTCCTCAAAGCGGAGCAGAATGGGAGAAAGCCTTCCTTGTCCAAAGCCATCGTCCGAACCTTCTGGGTGGAATACATGATGTGCGGTCTTGGCATTGGGATTCTTTTTATATTTTTATGGTGAGCATCTTTCATTCTTTCTTATATTTTCGAAGATTTCTAAGATTTTCGCTTTACTGCCGATTACCTACTTCTTGGCAAGTGCCGCTTGTTTTAAGTCTAAGACGCTGTCAAAGATAATTAATTACATGCACCGATGTTTTTATTCTAAAAAGTAAGAACACCGAAATGTGCCTTATCTTACCTTACCTTTGTAAGTAGAATGAAACATGCCTATTACACTATTCTGAAGTATGCGCGGTTGTATTTATCTCGATATTTTCCGACAACTCCTTGTTATCTAGAAGTACCTACGATTCCTTACCTCTAGTTATGTAAAATTATATGCATAGCTGATGCCAAACCGCGCTATTTTAATCAACGTTCCCCAATCTTGCATAGATTAATTAATTAGGTATACTTACCAACTTTCAAGTCTGTTACTGCACGTTCACAGAATGGGGCCTAAGATCTATTTGCCTGTCCGTTATTCAAAATAAATTTAAAATTTTAAGTGTCCAGTAATTTAATGTTGTTCTTTTTTTGTTTCGAACAAATCAGCAACAGTCTGTATTTTCACTTGTTTCAGGCCGTTAGTACCTTACACACTAGCGCTATTCATAGGCTACTTCTCTGGAGAGCGGAACTCGGAGACATACAAGCAGGCTCATCTGCATAATTTGGCGATGAACGTCCTCAGTATATCCACGTCATTGCTACTGAACCACTTGTATCTGGCCCAGGGTTCCGTGGGCATGAAGATTAGGATAGCATGTTGTTCGCTTATGTACAGAAAAGTGAGTTTTTACATATAATGAGACATTATGAGACTTTATTCCGAACGCCAACATCGATCCCGAATAGGCTTGTGGCCTGTCAAGTCAAAATAGATACTTTTTATGAACTGTCAAAACGGAACTATGTTCCTGAGTTCTATGAAATAACAACAGAATGACGTCATGTAAAAGTGCCATCAAATGCTGTCTTTTTTTTGCACAAAATTGACTTTATAAAATATATCTGCTGGAAATATACAATTCTGAGAATGTCAAGCCATTTTGTACATAATGCTTCAACTTAAGACTTGTTCCTAGATTTATTGGATTACCTTGGCCACAAGCCTATTACCAATACTTACGTAGGTAGGTACTTAGATAAAATAGGAAAAAAGATAATGACCACGTCTTGTCGATAAACCATTATCAATCACTGATGATCCATTGCTCTTTGGTCTTCTTATCATCTCACCACTGAAAGAAAACCCTGAAACTGACAAGAGATTCTCTTGTCGGCTGATATTTAGTTAGGCTAAAGTCAGGCTAAAATTACTAGTCACGATCGCGACTTGTCATACAGTGATGTCTAATAGGTCTATTATTTTAGTGCGGTATTTTTAGGGTTCCGTACCTGAAGTCCTGAAGGGTGCCAAACGGGACTCTATTACTAAGCATCCGCTGTCCGTCGGTCTGTCTGTTCGTCTGTCTGTCCGTCTCAGCGGGCTCTATCGCACGAACCGTACAGTTGCGCGTCCACTGTGTCGGAATCGGAGCGTACGCTCCGTAACGAGGCGAATGACGTCGTCGGAAGGCATATGGCTCTCCAGCACAGAAATGCCGATCCAGTTTACGCACTACCATAGAAATCAATACAAAGCAACAAATCCGTCCGCTCTGTTCGCTCCGATTCCGACGCAGTGGACGTACTTACTTAGCTAGAAAGTCGAAAGTTTCACAGATATCTACAATATCCGCTACAGCAATAAATACTGAAAAAATAAAGCTGTCTCCATACAGGAAACGTGATTTTTTTGTACGTTTTTGGTACGATGGTGTGGAACTCTCCGTGTGAGAGTCCGACTCGCACTTGGCCGATCATTCGCACAGTATGGCATGACTCGGGACTTTGTCGCTCTTCACGTCTCGTTGCGCAAGATTACGCCATGTTATAAATTGCATCATCATTTGTTAGACCAACAAACATCATCAGAAACAATATTTTCTACTGGAATAGTCTTAATCCCGCTATCTTGGAGATGGCGATCACCAGATATCATATAGGTAGCACGGATTACGAAGTATGATCACGGCTAAAACAATATTTCATTATTTACTGTCACAGTTTTTATAAACTTTCAGATATTAAAGCTAGACCGTACCGGGCTCAGCAAAACGGAGCCAGGGCAGGTGATAAACCTCATGTCGAACGATGTGAACCGGTTCGATATGGTGATGCTCTTCCTACACTACCTGTGGGTGATGCCCATCGTGGTGCCTGTCACCTGCTACCTCATCTGGCAGCATGTGCAGTGGGCCACACTGGCTGCACTGGTGGTTATCATCTTACAAAGCGTTGTTGTTCAGGGTAAGTTTGCAGACTTGGAGGATGGCCTCTTTGTAAATCAAAAGTTGTAGAAAATTGCGGTTAATAACTTATGAGTCCCTCGTTGCACTCCGGACTCAACTCTAGAATCCCTCGATCGCTCAGGACTTAAAAAACACTCTCGCCATAAAAATAGTTCTTTACTCCCTTGGTAAACAATCTAGGTACTATTAAACGTCGTTGGTAATTAATTAGACGGAGACGCGTCTCCCGAAATTATCACAAAATCTGCAATAGCAACAGTTTATTTTCAAAGAGTCTGCTCCCAAGTAAAATTGTGTATGTAGGTAGATTAGATAAGACTGTAATTACATGAACACTTAGTTAACATAACTCTCACGGGTCTGAAAGAAAGTCTTCTGATAAAGAGCTCGTAGTGTTTTGTTTGGAAATAGGTACGCACTTGTTGAATATTTTCGTTCGTAAGTTGTTTACCGTCGCTCTCTAGTTATAGTCTAGCTAGACTGAAGGTAGACGAAACAAAAGAGTTTAGAGATCCGATCTCTAAACACGCAAACACTTTGGTTAGCTATGTAAATAAGCTGACTGATCGAAAAAACATAGAAACTTCTGTGGTGGTAGATAATTCACAAGAAGAGAACACGCAATTGATTTTTGTGACTAAATGGAAACTTAATTTTTTGAAGTTCGAATCAAATCAGTACTTGGTTAATAATTCGGAGTTAAGATTTGCTCTTCATCAACAGCCTACCTCAGCAGCAGACAAGGCGCGCTGCGCGGCAAGATCGCGCAGCGCACAGACGAGCGGGTGAAGGTGATGAGCGAGCTGGTGAACGGAGTGCAGGTCATCAAGATGTACGCCTGGGAGAAGCCCTTCGAGAAACTCGTCGACTTACTGCGCAAGTTCGTCTCTCTTAGTCTAAATAATTGTAAAATACTTTCTGTGTGCTCAGCATGCCAGTCTTTGTCTCCCGGTCAACGTCGGGAATTGTTCATTATGAAACCGATGTGATCAGAGCAACTTTATTTTTCACTTCCCAGTACATTTTGGCCTAAGTGGATCAGCTGATTTGTATAGGTAATTCATTTACACCTTGTATATTTGGTTCCTGACATGAAACTTCGAGCTCTTCATGTTTTTTCTATTCCGTGGGCGAAACTGTCGCGCCGCGCGCAGTCGCTCTAGTGCGGTATACCGAGCGACATTCAAAACTGTCGCGTCGCGTCGTCGTGTCGCTCAGTTCCGCTGCGGTGCGGTTCCGCCTGGTGCAGTCCTATCTCAACAACAAGTTTTATCTAAAAATATCCTCTTTAGATAGGTAATCCCCGCAATCGAGAAAGGCTAACAGCCTTTCTTTGTTAAGTTTATCTAAGATCATTGTTAATGCAAACTGTCTGAAAGCTGCCTCGGAATCTCATGTTTACATTCACATTATATCTCTTAACTTAACTACCAAGTTTTCATTAGAATATGTACTTTGAAATGACGCGAAGTGATTGTTTTTCACTTACAGAATGGAGGTGAAGTTCATCCTGCGTACGTCGATGATCAAAGGTTTCTCCACCGCTCTCTCCGTGTTCACGGAACGGTTCATCCACTTCTCTGCTGTGGTGACGTTTGTGCTGATTGGCGGCGTCATCCGCGCTGACATCACCTTCGCGCTGGTGCAGTACTTCAACCTGCTTCAACTGGCCTGCAACATCTTCTTCCCACTGGCATTGGCTTTCCTGGCTGAGACCAGAGTGACTGTCAGGCGGCTTGAGGTAAGATCACTAAAGTAAACTTTTTATTGTTTTGATTAGGTAGGTATTATTATAGGTAGGTAATGGTCTTGTCTATAGACTGGTACATATAAGGTGCACCTATAACAAGATGCCGACGACGACTTCCGCCCCCTTAGCGACACTCTGACCGTCAAAATAGATACTTTTTAGAAACATTAACAAATCAAAATAAAATAAACGGTCAAAACGTTACTTTTGTACCTGAGTTCTATGAAAAAGCACTTCGTGACGTCATGTGGCGCGAGGCGTCAAATGCTGTCTTTTTTTGCATAAAATAGTCTTTATAAAATACAACTGCTGGAAATTACAATTCTGAGATTGTCAAGCCATTTTGTATATAATGTGTACATAATGCTTCAACTTCAGACTAGTTCCTAGATTTATTTTACTACTTTGGACACAAGCCTATTCTCTAAAACTATTAAAATATCATGTATCGAGGTACCTATCTAGGTAGTTTTAACCACGAATTTATATACTTAAAATTAACCTATCTTAACAGGAGTTTCTACTACTCGACGAACTGCCATCTGAAAAGGCGATTGACGCGAAACTCAGAAACGGCAACGTAGTGGCCAAGTTCGCCGATACCGAGAAAGTTTCCAAGAACGGTAACTCCGAGAAAGTGGCGCTTATCGAATGCGAAAAGAAGGAAGAGATAAGACAGAAGCCGACTGGCATGGTGTTGGCAAGTGTGAGTGCCAGCTGGCAACCGGACCCTATAGTTGACACTCTGCGTGACGTCACCCTAAGACCCAAGCACGGGGATTTCATTGGCATCGCTGGACCAGTTGGCGCTGGCAAGGTAAGCTTTGCTTCCATGATTACAAAGACTCAAAAATAATAGGGCAAAGAGCAACACGTCTCAAACAAATGTTTATACTCTACAGAGCAATATGTCTGCAATACACCTAGGTCATTGCATTCAGTCGTAAGAAGCAAATGAAGCATAATAGCTTTGTTATGTCTTTGAGTCTTTGTTGAGTCTTTGTTATGACAGAATGCCTTTGCTTATATTATTGTCAAGCGTATTCGATTCTAGAATTCCGTAGTTAGCGAGTTATATGTATTGTTATCGTACTTGAATGGCCTTCAGAGTTTAGGGGCAGTTAAATTGCGTATCCGATTATTAGCCCAATTATGGGTTAATAAATCGGATACGCACACCTGCCTATCCGCACAGAACAACGACCCGAACGGATGGTATTTCAGAATTCTTTTTAAGCAATCACATGAATCTTCGCACACCTGTTTGCGTCGAATCATCTGAATCCGGAGGAACTTAGACATCCTGATGACCTTATAAAATCCATCTTATCTTTTGATCGTATAACTCTGCTGTAAGTATTTGTGTTTGAGTGTCTCTATCCGTTCCGTGTTGTCCGTGCGGATATATTATATTTGTTCTGTTCACCTTTTCTTTCACTATAGTTCGTTTGCAAAGGGCCACTGAAACTCGTCCGTTTGACAAACAGAGTTACGATCGATAGATAAGTCTAATAGCAAAAGTGTGACCTGAATGCTTTGCTAGCAGATGTTCGATTTACATATCAGTTGGCAGTATCAACATTGTTGAGAGCAAATAGCATCGATCAATAATTCGTCAGACCGGAAAGTCTATCTATCTGAATCTGGGCCAGACAGATCTATCGGCCATCATTATCTACTGCGTCACAAAATGTCTCATTTGCTTTGTGTAACATTTTTACAGGTGGTAATGTTGTAATGGACAAAGATTTAAACGTCCAGGAAGAAAATCCCTAGCTAAGCATATAGTTATTTATGTAATATAATAATCTCTAGTTTTAAGGTAGGTATTTAATTTAGCAATAATGGTTTCTTTATTACCTGAAAAAAATTAATTGCTTTTTATTATTATTAATTTAGAACTATAGAACTATATATACTAGTCTTAGATGCAGATATTTTAAGAAGCCACAGGTAACAATAATAATAATGTTATTGCGATTCAATATTATTCGGTCGTCGTCTATGAGATCGTCTACAAACCTTTCCTTTCCGTAAACTACAGTACAGAGTCCAATGCCGACGAATATATACGGTGGAACTAAAAAATAGTAGATTGTTTACCAAGGGAGTAAAGAACTATTTTTAGGGCGAGAGTGTTTTTTGAATCCTGAGCAACCGAGGGATTCTAGAGTTGAGTCCCGAGTGTAACGAGGGACTCAAAAGTAGAATCCTGAGGGAGCGAGGGATTCAAAGTACATCACTCGAGCCAAAAATAGTTTTACTCCTGAGGTGGACACTCTACTTTTCATCACCCTCTATGAGAAAAGTAGTAAGTAATCAATAAAATAACATACATGTACCTATACAGGGTGTAACAGAAAGGGGTGGACAAGCGGAAAGATGGACATCATTCTAAACAACTTTCACTATGGGACCGACTTGATCAGAGCAACTTTATTTTTATTAACTCCGTACATTTCGGGCCTAGCGCTCAGCTGATCTGTATGGTGGTGTGAAAAATAATGTTGCTCTGATCAAGTCGGTCCCATAGTGAAAGTTGTTCAAAATGATGTCCCTAACAACCTTCTTTCGGCTTGTACACGCCTTTCTGTTACACCCTATATTTATTTACACAATTGTCGTGATATGTTGTGTGTACTTAATGGTTTGTTGGAAGAAATCTCTTGTTATCTATTATAAGTTTTCTGTAGTCATTCTTGTGTTAGTACAATAAAGAAATTACCAATTACGAATATGTCCTCCACATAGTTAAAGCTTGTTTAGTATTGGCTAAATCTTAAAAATTGGTTCAAAAGCATTTTCAGATAAACACTTTGTTCCTCTTGAATTTTTCTACAGGATTACAGTTTTTACATACCTATATTCCTCGTGATTTTATTGGTAACAGATCTTGTATTTGTCATTCGCGTTTGTTGTTATCATCTGGAGTTAGACACTAACTTTCACTCATATTCGTTACTCATATCCGCAAACTAAATTGAAATAATTACAGCATTCAGATTTGGCGCGCTTTGTTTACAAATTTTCCACAACTTTTTAATTATTTGGTCCGTGTTTCGATATCAATTCTGTAAGGTTGTTTCTCTGTTGTCACCAATCGGTGTCAATCGATTCGGTCGATCGGATTATCTAATCTGTGTCGAGTACGCATTTTAGTACAAACTTTTTTTTTATTGGCTGCGTTTAGAATCGATCTCTCTTTTAATTGGGTCTGTCAGCCTGAGTGGTAGTGAAACTGATTAGTGACAGCATATTTTTCCTTTGTACTGGCAACAAAATTAAAAAGTTACTTTTAGTCCCTAGGGACTAAAAGACCTACTTTAGTCCCTGTTTGTCGGGACTAAAGTAGATCTTTTTGAATAGATGTGATGAAAAAATATTTTTCAGTCTTCGCTGCTCCAAGTGATCCTTGGCGAGTTGCCAGTATCAAAAGGCACGGTGTCCCTCGGAGGAGGTCGCATATCGTACGCCAGTCAGGAGCCCTGGCTGTTCGTCGCGACTGTGAGACAAAACATCCTCTTCGGACTGCCTTACGACCGTGTGCGATATAAAAAGGTAAACACTTTTTGTAAACGACCTCTGTGGTGTAGCAGTCGAGGTTGTGCTTCCCAAACGAGAGGACCCGGGTTCAAGTGTGGGAGGAAAAAAAGTATGGCGGGCCTGTGTCTTATACGATAATCATATGTAAACACTAATTATTTTTATTCATACTTATCTTGCGTGATTAAATATCAATGAAATACGGTTTTATTCCTGCATTTCTTGTTTGCATCCGGCATCATACATTGTAGATACAGCTTGATTACAGTAAGTTCTCTGCTATAACCCTATTGTCAACTTAGGTAGTCATTTCGCTGTGAAATAATGAAATTTCGATGTGAATAGCTTGGTTCGAGGCCACCACACTATCGCACCGTAGCATAATAGGTCGTATAACAGCCGTGTGAACATATTATTTATAATGTACAATGTTCTATAATATGTTGTATTATTTATTATTGTTCTATATTATATTAAGTTATGTAGGTTATTATTTCAAACTATCAATAAAGGGAATCAATGTTAGGTGCCTGTGTACTGTTGCCCGGTTCTGGATCAATATCGTTTCAATTCACCACATTCATGACAATGACGATCCGTAACGTTTAAAGTTGAAAACGCGATTTTATAGAGCTAAGAAATCCATAACATACAGTGTTTTTTTTTTTTAATTCTACAACAATAATTGACGAAGTTAGGACCTTACTAGCAAAGCTCACTGACCGGACGGCGCGATTGCCTGTGACGTCACAGCGACGCCGCGCCCCGCCCGCGCCGGCCGACTGCCGAGAGTACTGCCCGCGCCCCGCGTTCGATCGTCACAGTGACGTCACACGGTCCCGGGCACACTGCCTTTTAGTGGAAGGAACGCATAATGTTTAATAATTAATATCTTCATAAGTCATTACTTATGTCCGATGTCCGATTTGGATAATTCTGATGTCATTCTTATGTCATAAAAAATAACTAAAATAACAGTTCTAATAAATTTGCTACAACTTTACTGATCCTCATTGAAGCGAATGGTTCATCGTGATCACTTTTTCCTCATTGAAGCGAATGGTTCATTGTGATCACTTTTGTACTGTGCCTTTGTTATTTTGTGCCAAGGGTAACTTAACCTGAACCACAGAAGAGATAATAGTACTCCGCCTGAACTCTACTGATAAAGGTCTTTTGTACCTACCTATATTCCAAGTTCCCATTCTGAACTTGGCACTTGTGTTATCAAGCGACTCTAGGTGAGTGTTTGCTTAACTAATTGGTCGGGATGACTACGCTTCGGAGCAAACCCAACATTTATTGTCATCCTTCACTAAACTAACTACTTACAAAAAGTAAAAGTCACTACGCTTATAATCTAATCTTTATAATGTGTCTACAAACGTTGAAAAAATAATGTTGACACAGTCAATATGTTCGCCGAACAATTCGCTCGCGGCCCTGTGTCTGCGTAGTGCATACTCACAAGTCGCAAAACACTCGTAAGAACGACTCCATCGAGTTAACTCTGCACATGGATTCGTGACGTCACTATGACGCTCTCGTTACTGTATTTCAGCGGAGGTGCGCAGTTAACTCGATGGAGCTTCACATTACACACCGTTACGATTACGACACCACTGAACTCGTCTCTTCTGTATCAATTGAATAAACAATCGAACATGTGTGTTTTGTAGATAGATAGTTACGGTGCTGCACATACCTAAGCCATTCAATAGTATAGTATATTAGTAATATATATATAATTATAATTGTAATTGTCCAAACACTCTGTTCTTGTTAGATATTATGTCACGTCTCGCCGCCGCGTGTGGTTTTGTTCTAACGGTCAAGGTCAAAACGAGAATTCATTGTGTATGACAATGTCATTGACTCTTGCACGTTGTTTGTCAGATCCTACACTAAACAGGTGCCAGTGGCCGCTATGGGCTGTAATTGTTATAAAATTACCCACTGACGAAGGGTTGATTACAACAAGCCACAAAGTTACGGCCAAGGTTATATTTAGCTGTGTCAAAGGTCATATCAGCAGGGCAACTTGAAATCTTCTGCCAGTCGGGTTGCCCAGCAGCGCCATCAACTCATCTAAGGGGCGATACCACGGCGATACCCACTGAATAAGAAGCTAGAAACACGACACCGACAACATTCCAGACCGAGACAGACACAGGACAAGAAAGAAACGCGACAAGCTTGCGTGCTTTCTCGTTCTGTTCTGTGTCATCTATCTCTGTCTCGTGTCTTGTCCGTGTCGAGACTTATCTTGCCTGTCCGTGGGTATTGCATACTCTGATTCGGGTAAAAGCACGTGCTCCTCAGTGAGGCCAAAAATGGGCGCTCGATAGGTACAATTAGGCCGGCCACATAAACGGAATTATTCCGAACGCAGTAAATTCATACAAATCTATGGATCTACAACATATATGGAAGTTTTCCGTTCGGATTTTTTGCGGATTCGTATGGGGTTGAATCCCGTTTCGGAATTCCGAATCGGAAGAATTCCGGCTGTATGTGGCCGGCCTTACTTATTATGAATGTACTGTACTATCACAGTACATTTTAGCCTGAGTGGGTCAGCTGATTTGTATGGAGAAGTGAAAAATGAAGTTGCTCTGATCAAATCAGTTTCATAGTGAAAGTTGCTCAGAATGATGTCCCTAAAAAGTATTTTCTCATTTTGCGTCAATTCATTTACACCTTGTATATCTAGGAATTATCATTCACCGAGAAAACATTACCTCTACCATCTCTACCCTCCTTTTGGTGCAGACTGATAAAAAGTGTTAATCTAGCTCATAAACTATTAAATATTCAACAAATCCGTCGTCGTTTCAGCGTGAAAGAGTAACAAAACCTACACACAGACAACACAAACACAAACAACATAACATAGCGTCACGCCTTTTCCCATACGGGGTGGCATGGCAGGTGGCAGGTGGCAGGCACAACTGTGCCCACTGTTAGCCAGTTGTTCCTATACACAAACATTCACATGTATCCCTCTCCCTCTCGCTCCCACGTCTATTGTTCTCCATTGTAAGTATGTTCGGTCTGTCCTTAAGGGCGGGCCCTAGGCAATCAGAACTTAGAATTTCATCCTTAACTTATTTTTAGAGAAAATTAAATAAAAAAAATAAAAAAGTTTAAAGCCAAGCTAAGGAAGTCTAACTGAGGAACATACTGTGCCATTGTTATAATAATTAGATAAATAACAAGAACACAAATTCAGATGCGGTGCGAAATTGTAAAATAAAACATTGTGACAGACAGATTTTCTGGCAACTTCAGGAGACATTTCTATCGAGCCAAATTAATAAAATAACGTTTATGGGTGATCAAAGTCACGCTGTCACTCGTGATATACAAGCTAGTGAAAAACATACAACAATAATACTCGTCATTCCGAGTGATTTGTGTTTTGTTAAAGGCTCTTTTTGCCTTAGGCGCCGCCGTCTTAAGAGCCCAAGTAACACAAAGCTGCACTATATAATTCCACATAAGGTCCACATCGGTTGTTTGAGCAATTTAAAAGCATTATTAATGTTCACTCGTAGTCCAATAGCTGCATAATAAATAACGTGACCCAATATAATGCATTATGCTCTACTGCGATTCTATTTGGCGCTACACAGACGCCACAGATTCACTGATATGCAGCGTTTAGTATTGTTGTACGCTATCAGCTGCAAAACTGAATTTGTGTGGACACAAATAGTGCAGTTTTCTGAATAAGGGTTCACGTGTGGACACAAATACTGCACTTTTCTGAATTATGGTCCACAGGTGGACTTTTAAAACACTTGCATCTTAAGAGAGAACATGTGAACCTTTGTAATGCAAGCAATCACGATGTGAAGCTTATTAACAAAGATATAATGCTGTATGCTGCTTAAGCGTACACTTTTACGCCATTAGACAGCTGATACAGTATACTCGTATATCAGCATTACTAAAGGCCACAATCGTACCACGTGTGACCTTTTAAGCAGTGACTTAACAGCGCACCGCTATTAATCTGTACACTCGTGCCCGTCAATTCAGACCTGGGCTGAATTATAGTACTTATGTGGGCATTTAGTCAGCTAGTTGAATTTTAATTGACCACGAATTAAATATAAATTAAATAGCGATCCGTGGCTGCTTTATTTACCACAAGTGCTTCCCTATGCAACTTAATGCTTCATTAGAAGCCACGGGTGGACATATTTAGAGCACTTAGCATTAAATTAAAGTTTAAACTGACCACTCGTTTATCCGCCATTATAAAAGTACTTGAAGCGTATTATTGTAAATGTTTAGCTTTTATCCTTATTGGTTTGTTTTAGAAAACATCGGGTTGGCGTGAATAATATATAAAAAAAAATATCAACAGTTTACAACTTAAAATTATCATGTAAAAAATATATTTACTTGTAATTGCATGTTTTATTTCACTTTTTTTCACGTATTTGTGGATATTATGAGGGCCCGTGAAAATTTTGACCCAAATATGTATGATATTTCACAATAAAGTTACATTCCCGATAAAATGTTACACATCATAGCAGTAACTCAAAGTATTACTTACCTTAGAACTTATTATTTATCCTCAAAATGGCAACCGCAATGTAATCTTTTCTTTGTATCACGGAGTAACACTTCACCCTACTACAAATATTGAAAGGTATGCAAAAACATACCACAAATCAGTCCACAATTTCCCTGATAAGTTACTTTTAGCTTCTGTAAAGAATATTTGATGTCCACACTTATCCTTAGAGCTGCATATCAACTATTATAAGTACCACGTGGCTTGTTAGGCAGTCAATATGCAGCCCTTGTAGGACCTGTTACCTTTAATAATGCTAATAAAATGCTATTAAAATGCAATTGTGCAGCTATGTGCTGCCAAATTTGTGCCCAAATCAGAGTTATATCAGCTGCATATTAGGATATAAAGCTGATATGCAGCTACTTTCGGCAGCTAATGAGTCCAAGGTGTACTGTTAAAATGCTGTTAGGCAGAACCTTTGTGTTACTTGGGAGACTATATCAAGAGTGGGTGGGATGATATAATTTTATGTGCAGGTGATCCACGCATGCGCGTTGGTCCGTGATCTGGAGCTGCTGCCGGCGGGCGACGCGACCATGGTCGGCGAGCGCGGCATCAGCCTCAGCGGCGGGCAGCGCGCGCGCATCGGGCTGGCTCGCGCCTGCTATCGGCAGGTCAGCTAATAAACAAACTAGACTATTCAACGAGTGAATTAACTATTGACCCACCCAACACCATTAGGAACCAACCCGATAAACACCTTTAAATTGAATTGAATAAATTAATTGAGTGAGTGAATGAATTGTGTAGATGTCGCAGTTAGTTGGGTAAATCAGACACTTAACTAACACCCTAGACCGTTAATTAAAGATTGACATTTAACGAAGTCGCTAAAACTCCGTCAGACAAGTGAGTGAACGAAACGTTTAACGAGTTGTCTAAACGTTCCTAGGCAACTAGACGCATTTCAACAGCAAACAAATTCGGTTTTGTGAAACTACATGGGGTCGCCTCGCTCCGCTCCGCTTTGCTTGGCTCCGGGTGGTTCATAAAGTTGTGACCTAACACACCCTATCTTTAGTATTGGCACAGAAAGTGACCTAAAGCAACCAATTCGGTTTTGTAAAACTACTAAACGTGAAATAATCATGGCGGAGTCGACAACATGTTTACAATTGCACCAAAGACCAAAGAAACAAAAAACCACTGACCACAACAAACCAACGTTGCACAACGTTTGCCAAAAAGATAGACTCTGAAAGTAATCAGCTGTTGTCGTGATGCCATCTTGTTTTTACCAACACGCTGGCTTTCGGTAACACAGATCGTTAAACGTTTTCGACAATGCTTTATTTAAATGAAAATGCTAGTTAGTGACTTAGTTAAATGTCGTTCTTTAATTAGGGTGTTAATTAAGTGTCTGATTTAACCAACCAACTGCGACATACAGGGTGTAACGGAAAGGGGTGTACAAGCCGAAAGAGGGTTGTTAGGGATATCATTCTGAACAACTTTCACTATCGGACCGACTTGATCAGAGCAACTTTATTTTTAAAAGCTTTTATTAAACTTGCACTGTATGTATGTATGTATGTATGTATGTATGTTTGTTTGTGGGTATCACGGTTCGCGTCAAAAATGTCGGCTTGAATTTGACCCACTTCCCGTTATCCGATTGAGCTGAAATTTCGCATACGTGTATAAGTCGGATGACAATGCAATATTTTTCTGACTTGGAGCTGATCTGATGATGGAGACGGAAGGTGGCCATGGGAACTCTGTCATAAAACATCGCAAGCCCGTCGAATTTGGGCTCGTTCGATTCGTCTTGACGAATACTTTGGTCCTAGTATATTTTTTATGACATGGAGCTGATCTGATGCTGGAGCCGGAAGGTGGCCATGGGAACTCTGTCATAAAACATCGCAAGCCCGTCGAATTTGGGCTCGTTCGATTCGTCTTGACGAATACTTTGGTCCTAGAATATTTTTTATGACATGGAGCTGATCTGATGATGGAGACGGAAGGTGGCCATGGGAACTCTGTCATAAAACATCGCAAGCCCGTCGAATTTGGGCTCGTTCGATTCGCCTTGACGAATAATTTGGTCCTAGAATATTTTTTATGACATGGAGCTGATCTGATGCTGGAGCCGGAAGGTGGCCATGGGAACTCTGTCATAAAACATCGCAAGCCCGTCGAATTTGGGCTCGTTCGATTCGTCTTGACGAATACTTTGGTCCTAGAATATTTTTTATGACATGGAGCTGATCTGATGATGGAGACGGAAGGTGGCCATGGGAACTCTGTCATAAAACATCGCAAGCCCGTCGAATTTGGGCTCGTTCGATTCGTCTTGACGAATACTTTGGTCCTAGAATATTTTTTATGACATGGAGCTGATCTGATGCTGGAGCCGGAAGGTGGCCATGGGAACTCTGTCATAAAACATCGCAAGCCCGTCGAATTTGGGCTCGTTCGATTCGTCTTGACGAATACTTTGGTCCTAGAATATTTTTTATCACATGGAGCTGATCTGATGCTGGAGCCGGAAGGTGGCCATGGGAACTCTGTTACCAAACGACGCAATTGTATCGTGTTTGGTCTCATTTGATTCGTCTTGACAAGCACTCGAATTCTAGATTAGATGTTTTGTCCTGTATTAAAAGTAAAAAAACATTTTTAAACAAAGCTTTTATTTAATGCCCTAAAAAGAAGAAAATAAAATTTCAATTCAATCAAATGCGTCATTTTATTACATTACACAATTTATACGATATAAAAGCTTGTTGCGAGATTTACTTGTGTAGACTTAATTAGGTGGGTAGGCACCTATTTGCACAGACTTGGAGATAAATCCCGCAACAAGCTTTTACATCGTATAAATTGTGTAATGTAATAAAATGACGCATTTGATTGAATTGAAATTTTATTTTCTTCTTTTTAGGGCATTAAATAAAAGCTTTGTTTAAAAATGTTTTTTTACTTTTAATTTATTATTTACTCAGTACATTTCGAGCCTAGCGCTCAGCTGAATGAAAAATAAATTTGCTCTGATCAAGTCGGTCCCATAGTGAAAGTTGTTCAGAATGATGTCCCTAACAACCTTCTTTCGTCTTGTACACCCCTTTCTGTAACACCCTGTAGATGTAGAACAAGTGCAAGTGCCATGCAAGCGTGGCCTATGTCTTGTCGTCTCTGTTCAGTGGGTATCGCACACTTTAGGGTGATATGACCAGGACAGGATCCCATTAGAAAATACGTATAACCTAGTTGCATGAAACGGAGTGAGTCACATGAATGGGCGAGTCATAAATAGGTAAAGAAACCTAAGATAGTGAAATAAACCTATCTTAAGACGCTAGCTTAATACGAGTTAATACGACTCACGTGCTTGCTAATTTAAAACAAGTGGCGCTGTGATAGCTAGCACGCCGACTGACAAGCGAAAATAAATCTAAGATAGTAAAATAATCCTATCTTAGGACGCTAGCTTAATACGAGTTAATACGACTCACGTGCTGCTAATTTAAAACAAGTGGCGCTGTGATAGCTAGCACGCCGACTGACAAGCGAAAATATGCATCCAGGGTAGTTAAGCCCGCCTTTATTCCCGCTTGGTGGCGCTGGAGTATATTTTTTATTAGTATTCCGCACCTAAAGGGCAAAACGGGTCCCTACTGCAATACTCCGCTGTTCGCCCGTCTGTCACCAGGCTGTATCCCATAAACCGTGATAGTTAGACAGTTGAAATTTTCACGTTTTCCGTTCCCCTTGGCTATAATGTCGCTTCCTACAGGCCGACATCTACCTGCTAGACGACCCGCTGTCGGCAGTGGACACCCACGTCGGGAAACACCTGGTGAACGAGTGCATGCTCGGACTGCTCAGGAATACCACCAGGGTGCTGGTCACGCATCAGCTGCACCATCTCAAGCAGGCGGATAGCATCGTCGTGTTGCGTAACGTAAGTAATAGACCACGTGGCGACCTGTGGGCCGGCTGCATGCGGATCGCATGGCAATATTGGCAATGGCTTGTTTGTAGGTAGACCGTTTTGTTTGTTGCTAGCTTGGCACTTCTTGGCGCCGGTTGACAAGCAAACACCAGAATTTTGCGCCCTTGCTCGCATGCTTGTGTGTTAAAGAAAAAGTAAAAGTGCAGGAGGACTCTTTTCAAGAGCCGCTATCTATGCGGTCCTATGTCAATTGCTTCCCGTAGGACTTCTCGTGCTACAACTTTAAGTAGATATAATTTATAGTATCTGTGCTGCAACGCAACAACAAAGTTAGGTGGTTAGCTTAGGTAGAGCTTGTTCAAACTGAAATGACGCGTTCCACTCCTTCATTTGATATGCTTGTGTGTGTGTGTAAATACCGGTACTGACGGAAGATCAGCGCCTGAGGAGTCTACTTCTCAGGCACATGCTGAGTAAGAACCCTTTTACAGATGCCACACCACCCTCAGTTCTAGTGCGATATAGGTACTTTAGTACTTTGGTACCTATATCCCATCTATCTTAGTGCAAATTAAATTTAACGGTATTTTCTATCTGTGTCTGTATGTTTTATATGTTATTTTGTTTAGCGCTAAGTATCTTCTATGTTTTATGTTGTGTGTGTGTGCGATGATGCAAATAAATAGATAAATACAATACAAATACAAAAAATTAGGTCATTTCAAATTGGATGCTACGCATAATATTTTAGGAGGAGGAAAATGTGTCTATAATTATCTACCTGTATACCTATACTTACCTACTTTATTTCACTATTTTATATCTACTTTTTAGGGTTCCGTACCCGAAGGGTGCCAAACGGGACCCTATTACTGAGACTTCGCTGTCTGTCCGTCCGTCCGTCCGTCCGTCCGTCCGTCGGTCACCAGGCTGTATCCTCTTGAACCGTGTTAGCTAGACAGTTTAAATTTTCACAGATGATGTATTTCGTTGCCGCTATAACAACAAATACTAAAAATCAAAAGAAATTTAATATTAAGGGGGGCTCCCATACAACAAACGTGATTTTTTTTTGCTCATTTTTGCTCGATATTGATAATGGTAGCAGGTAAACGCTTAAAATGTTCACAATATATTGAGTATATTATTTACTAAAAAAATAAATAATTAAATTAAAATTTAATTAATATTTAGGGGGGGCTCCCATTCATATATTTTTTTGCGGTTTTTTATAGATAATGGTACGGAACCCTTCGTGCGCGAGTCCTACTCGCACTTGGCCGGTTATTTAAAACGTTGACGTAAGTTATCTCTTCAAAAGTTATTAGTAATATCGTCGCGATTAAAGTTCCTATTTAGTTTACAGAGACAAGTTGACAGTATAATAATTTGAATTCGTGTTTATTTGTATAGGATGAAGAAGGATTTAAACAACTAACATTCATCGTGACAGCAAAAACTACTGTTTGAAAAAAAGGCTGGTTATCTGGTTATCATAGCACATATACCATGCTATTTCAACTTTTAAGTGCCCCTAATCTTTCGTTTCTGATTGTTGTAGGATGATAGAGATAACCACTAATCAGTGGGTTACTTATAACTTGTAACAATTACTTACTTTTCAATTGTTAATCGCCGATTATAAAACGGAGGCCGGATGTTTTCTAATCTATGGATTATCGGCCTTTCAATACAGGAAGGTCGTACGCTTACAAACGAACATGGTGATCTACTTTACCTACATTCCGGCGTAGTACCTATGTCTTATCAAAGGCAAACACCGTTGAGCGTTTTATCAATGTAGTAAACTACCCAATCAAAACACACTTTTGCATGTAAGTAGTCTTATCTCTACAGTTACAAATACCTAGTTGTAATTTCATATTGACGGCTTGTAAGCTGATAAAGAGCGTTATCAGGGATTCCCGCAATTGCCCCAAAACGACTAGCTAGTGAATCTCTGACGATAGGAGGACTCTTCATGAACTCATCTCATCGCATTTAATGGTGAGCTTATTCTTCCAGCAAACAATATGGAATGGGAAAGGTAATAATTGAAACAAAAAGTAAACTTTAGAAAAAACCGACTTCCACAAACCCTATTTGATTAGATTGAGTTTAATACAAACTGTAACCCCTTATCCCCCCCCCCCCCTTGGGGAATTAATTTTGTCAAATCTCATATCAGTGCTACACCACGCTACTAAGGAACCCCTGTACAAAGTTTCATGGCTCTAGGTCCACCGGTTTAGGCTATGCGTTGCCCGTCAGCCATGCATTGTATTTGTACCTGGTATTGAGCAGATCTGGTGGCCATATGTGGTCTTCATCAGCAGTTCCGCATCACAATATTATGCTTACCATGTGCATTTGCACGAGTTATTATGAAAAACACAAAAATCACTATATGTCTGCCAATAATATTTGAAGAGTTCCCTCGATTTCTCCAGGATCCCATCATCAGATCCTGACCTGGTGTCAATGGGACCAATGGGAAGGTAAACCCTTTCAAACAAAAAAATAATTTTCCAAATCGGTCCATCCGTCTAGGCGCTATCGAGGCACATACATAAAAAAAAAAAAAAAAATATCCGGACAAATTGTAAACCTCCTTCTTTGGGAAGTCGGTTAAAAATACAACGAGTAGGGTAACTAATGGTAAAGAGGTAAGATGGTCTCAGAGGGGATGAGAGCGCGGCGGGAGGGCGAGCGAGCACGAGCGACGCGTGCATTACGACGTGTCGTGCGGCAGACCGTCTTGCATCTCGTCCCTCCCGCCCCTGTATCCCCTGGGTGCGGATTGCATGTCGTTGATTCCATAAAGCTGTTCCATCGCTATATAGTCCCACTCTGAGTTGTATTGTACCAACCCCTTTCCATGTTTTGCAGAACAAGTTCGCCTTTACATGGTGAGTTGATGAAGAGTCCTCCTATTGAAACAGTCCTACTAGGTCTCCTAAATCTTTAATGTATCTGTGCTATAACATAGTGTTCCATGTGTTGTACAGGGTCAGATCGAGACGCAGGGCTCGTTCGAGGTTGTGTCCAGCTCGCCGCTGTTCTCGGAGCTGCTGGAGGAGGAGGAGCCGGAGGCCTTCGAGCACAAGCTGCGCGCGCGCACCATCTCCATACAGGTTAGTACCTTTTCATTCAGCAAATAAGCGGTCGTCCTGGCGTATTTGATTTATTTGAGCCTATTCTATTTGTCATAGATATCAAGAGCTCCGTGGTCTAGTGGGTTTCACGCTTGATTCTCACGCAGGAGATGCAGGTTCGAATCCCAGTGATGACTATGTACCAATGAGATAATTAATTTATCTTAAGTAGGTACATTTCGGATGCTCTAGGTGATGGAAAACATCGTGAGAAAACCTTTATTACTCCATAGCCACGGCGATGGGCTAGCCCCCTGTCATACAAAATGGAGTGTTGAATAACTGGCTGAAAGTGGGTAAAATTATAGCCCCTGCCACCACCCCGTATGGGAAAAGGCGTGACGTTATGTTCTAGGTAATTATCCGCATAAGTTATTCGCCTGATTTGCATATTTTATGAGAATTCACGTGGAAATGAAGCTGACAAATCGTTAAATTTTCCTGTGTTGTTACGTATTTCTCTTACGATGACTCAGTCGATAATCGGATAATTCGTTTGCAGTCTAAGTCAGTCAGTATCAACTCCGCTCTGGAGGGCCCCGGAGACGAGGACCCGCAAGAATTAGACGAACTTATGGAGCAAGGTGAACTTTGCATAATTTATCATCAGGGATCGGATCGAAGGTGTGAATTTACCTAAAGTTTGTAGTCGGACATGACAAGGAGCAGTTACAACCACTTGAGTTGAGTTGAAAAAATGACTGCACCTTTCAATTACAATCTGTATGAATGTTTTATTTACCTCGCTTGAATGATGTAAAGTACATTACTCAGTCATTTTTACGAAAAATTGAAAAATAAAAACGTTATGATTTTTTTGGGAATCAGCAGTTTGAAAATGTTTATAGTTCGGTGTTTCAAATGTAAGGAACATGTAAAACTAATAAAAACAAAAATTAACTGGTTAGACAAAAACCCGAAATTTAACAGGTTAAATTCAAACCGGTTCAACTCAAGTGGTTGTAACTGCTCCTTGTTATGTCCGACTACAAACTTTAGGTAAAATCCCACCTTCGATCCGATCCCTGTTTATCATTACATACCAGCACCAAACCAACTAAACTCTTCACAAAATAAAAGGCCCGTTTTGACAGTTCACGCCCATGAAGTTTTAACCCTTAATGCGTACGTAGGTAATAAAAGCCAACTGTTGCGTACAAGCAAAGCGTACAAGTTGATCCTAAGAAAACCGCTTCTATCAGGCCTACGCGTCAGGGGTTAAAACTTCATGGGCGTGAACTGTCAAAACGGGCCTTTTATTTTGTGAATGGTGTACGTTACTTCTGGCCCCACAGTAGGGTGTGTCGTGGAATCCAGAAACAGCGACGTCACAACAAGACCGAGGAATAGGCTTGTGGCCTGTCAAGTCATAATAGATACTTTTTATGAACTGTCAAAACGGAACTTTGGTTCCTGAGTTCTATGAAATAACACCAGAATGACGTCATGTAAGAGTGCCATCAAATGCTGTCTTTTTTTGCACAAAATTGACTGTATAAAATATATCTGCTGGTAATATACAATTCTGAGAATGTCAAGCAATTTTGTACGTAATGCTTCAACTTAAGACTTGTTCCTAGATTTATTGGATTACCTAGGCCACAAGCCTATTGTTTTTCTTCCTCCCCAGCCTTCCTTCCTTTCTTCTTTTGAACCTGGGACGTCTCGCTTAGAAGGCACTGCCTCGACCGCAACACCACAGAGGTCGTCGTCATAAATTCACCAAAATGCCTTTATAGCATTAGCAATTCTCTTGTTCTCACGTTCTAATGGATCTCTCCATCAGACGATCTCCTCTTTCTTTGGCGAGGGGAAACAGGAATAGTGTATCGTATGGCGGCATCTCAGTCACACACGCTTTCCCTGCGCGATAGAACGCAGGTGTAAAGGCACCTATTGGGACATTTGTACCTCATTTTAATTCTGAAACTTCGTTTACACACTTTGTTTCCGTTACATTTAACAATTACCTTATTGTGTCCCATCCCTCAGGCCGCGTCTCTGCTTCCGTCTACTCCGGCTACTTCAAGGCTGGCGGCGGCTTCGGCTTGCTGTTTTTCACGATACTCGGAATCATCCTTGCACAAGTCATCACCTCGGCCGCTGACCTGTGGCTCACTTATTGGTAAATATCCTTTCTTAGTTCAGGCCCCCGATTCTCACGCTATCGGGATCATCTTCCCAGTCGAGATATCAGTTTTGATACCGCCTAAATCCTTCGAAAACGATCTCGATTTATGTATATTTATTTCGATCGAAAACAGGTCGAGATATCTCGGTTGGTCGAAAGGCTAGTCGTAAGAATACCTTTTTCGTGTTTTTGATAGAGATTACGGTATCTCAAAATCGATATTTCGACCATGGACATGATCTCGCTAGCGCCAGAATCGCCCCGTTGCTAGTCTCACTAGGAATATTATACTACTGAGGCGCTAGACAAAGTTAATAACGCTACGAAATACGAATAGAAACGAAATCACAAAATGTATGCGATTTGACAGTTCGTGACGCTGTCGTAGCGTGAATAATTGTCAAATCGCATACATATTCTTAGCGTTTCGCGCTGATGACGATACTATACAAAATATTCGTTTTCCCACAGGATGAACAACGTCGAAGACAGGGTCAAAGTTGTTGACGCACTCAGCAGAGCTGACCATTTAGCTCTCTCAAGCAACCTCACCGACAACAATGACACTCTGTCCACGATACCATTGCCTAGTGAAACTGACTCAGTGATACCAACCAACGCCAGTGAGATTGCCAACATGACAACAGTGATTGGCACAATGCTGAAGACAGCAATGACTATGCAGAACATTACGAATGAAGACCGAGTGGAGAGCATCGAACACGAATACTTTATTGGTATTTGGGCGCTTCTCATCTTCGGTTGTATTGTTCTTACGACTGGCAGGTTAGTGAACCAATCGTGGAAAGCAAATCATATATGCAGTGTCCTCGCCTTTATATTAGGTACAAGGTACAATCCCCGTTCGACATATCGGCAGACAGACACAACATAATGAGAAACCATGCATGTCTTGTTCCTGATCCATGTCTCTGTCTCGGGTCGGGTAGGTACGTATTCTGCGTCATTTAAAATGACGCAGAATACGTACAGGGTCTTTATTATATTATCGTCAGTGTGAATGGCCGCTTCGGGCAGACAACAATGAAGTGCCGCCATGACAATGACCTGACAACCTACTTACACTGTTTACAGTTTTACACGGAACAAACACGTAGATAAGTAAATATTCGAGCAAATAAATAATATGAGATAAGAATCAAAGAACACATAAGAAATCTTTCGCTGAATGCTAGATGCGTGTAAGGCCCTACTGTAAAGAAAACAGAGTCATCGCGACAATCTACAGACCCGAGACAGATCTCCAACACGTCTAGTGAGCTATCTCTCCATCCGGATCCAAAAACCGAATGTAATAATTAACAAATGTAAAAAAGTAATAAGTAGGTAGTAAAGTGTCCACCGAGGCGCACAGGCCATAGTACATTAATGTCCCCAACGAGGGGCACAGGCCTTCACCCGGATACGAATAAGATTGAGCTATGATGCACCACTGCGGGTAGCTGCGGGTAGCTCAATGCGGGTTGGTGAATCGCAGATTAATTCAAAATGGCGGCGTGTGATCTCCTTTCGGAAACAGGGCGTTTCTACCCGCCCCCTCACGTCTTCTCACCCGATACCCCCAGGTCGATCCTGTTCCTCTGGGTGTGCATGCGCAGCTCCGTCAACCTGCACAACCGCATGTTCAGCGACATACTCCACGCGACCATGCGTTTCTTCGACACCAACCCCTCGGGGCGGATCCTCAACCGGTTCTCGAAGGACATGGGGGTCATAGATGAGGTGCTGCCCAAGATGTACCTGGACAGCATACAGGTGCGGCTACTGACGTAATGTTATTATCATACAGGCACATATTAGGTCGGGTAAAAAGTTTCGTATTTTGTATGAAGACCGTAACGGCTCGAAGAAAAAAAAGTAGCCAAGTGTGAGTCGGACTCGCCCATGAAGGGTTCCGTGGTAGCAAGTAATTATAAGACTGGATGTTTGTGTTGTAACTTTGTTTTTCATAGTGTTTGTATGAATGACAAAGTTATCTTTGCGGTTTTTAATAAATGTTTTATATCTTAAAAACTGCTTATTATATTTTGTTCGAACCAATTTTATCGAAATTTTATATTGAGATATACAGCATATATTTTTTATAGATTTATCACTCTCTTACTTTAAATGTTAGAGTGGGGGGAACACAATTTTTTCTACTTTGGATGGGTCTGTCTCTTTAAAGATCAACTTTGAGGAAAAATGGTTTTAGGTACCTCTACTTCATTTTTGAAGACCTATCTATAGACACACATGTAGGTTTGTTGCAAAAAAAATTTTTGGTTTCTGTTTCATGTACCTACCTATCCCCATAAGTTAGCCCATCTTAAATTTTTATTTTTTTCCGTTTTTCAAAAATCGTAAAGCGGTTCATAGAATACATCTACGTACCAAGTTTCAACTGTGTAGTCCTAATAGTTTTGGAATAAAGTTGCTGTGACATACGGACGGACGGACAGACAGACTTGACGAAACTATAAGGGTACCTTGTTTCTCTACGGAACCCTAAAAACAAACGAAATTAACGGAAACAAAATTTTATTATACAGGGTGTAACAGAAAGGTGTAGTCATATTTCAGGGGTTTGTTAGGGACATCATTCTGAGCAAGGTCCACTATGGAACCGATTTGATCAAAGCAACTTTAATTTTCACTTAGCTCTATACAAATCAGCTGACCGCCCGGACCAAAACGTATGGAGCAATGAAAAATTATGTTGCTCTGATCAAATCGGTTTCATAGTTAAAGTTGCTCAGAATAGTCTCCCTAAGAACCCTCTAAAATATGACTACACCCTTCTGTTACACCCTGTATTTATTCCTTTTTTGAAATATAACCTTTTTAATGACATCAAAACCAGCCAGACACAATTAATACAGATTAGTTTTCCGTGTCCGTTTTCCTTAGAGTATTTTAATGCGTATTGATGTCGGTCGCTAGGATTATGGGTCCCCCAAGTAGACTAATAGACTTGTCAAGCGCTCTAATCGTCTCGAGGACCCATCACTCCACAGACCATTGTCTAAGCATTACTCACTTAGCCGCTACTCTAATTCAGTTCACTGGTAAGCCTCAAATATATAAGACACTCACACACACCCTCACACGCACACACACACTGTAGAGAGAAAATATCGCCCAAAATGCAGCTGCAACACGTCAAATGTAATGTAGATGGTGCATTGGCCGTTGCACAACATGTTGGGGGACATTTTGTCTCTGTATTTGAGCGTTTAACGTCATACTCGTGTCTCCAGGTGTTCATGGTGATGCTCGGTATCCTGGTGATGGTCGCCATCAAGAGTCCCTTCATGGTGATCACGACCGCAGTCTGCGGCATACTGATGTACTTGTGGACCATTATATACCTCAGCACAGCCCAGGCTATCAAAAGGTAAAGGGCAATATTGAGCTTGTCTGATGCTTTACTGTATTTCTTAAAAGATCAAGCAGAGCAGAGTTTTTTTGATGTCGGTTAATAGATCAAGGCTGTAGATTTAATCGCTAGCTTTCTCAATGGACTACCGGTTCTGGTATAATTTCTTTCGTCTAGAGTATTTTTATATGTGTGGACTCCGCGCGATTTGTATACGCCGCCGTGTGTACTCTTCTACTTCTGCTGTAGGGTGTGCGTAGTCTGTCAGCCAGTCAGCGTTATATCTTAAACCTTTATATTTCAAATGCAGAGTGGAGGGCGTAACCCGAAGCCCGGTGTTCTCACACGTGTCAGCCAGCATGGCAGGGCTGGCTACAGTGCGTGCGTCCGGCGCACAAGGCATGCTGCGCGACCAGTTTGACGATAAACAGGACGTGCATACATCCGCCTGGTGAGTGCTCGCCTACTGCACGCGGTTGGATTATACCACAGGGTGCTCATCCCATACAAATTAGAATTTTAACCCTTCATAAAAAAGAGATGGCGTGAGGAGTAAGATTTATACTTTAAACGCCATGGTTTCAGTTAACATATATTATCTAGGTGGCGCTAATCTTAGAATAAATCCTATATATTTTAGCGCCATCTCGTAGTATTTGCAATTTTTCGATGGTGCTGCACCAGGCGATAATGGCCTCGAACTAAAGAAGCTTCCGTAGCATCTCAGTTTACGCCGGTGTCATATTTTGTTCTAGGTGGTCTATCTGTATTAGTGTAATATTGTAGTATCTGTGATTATAATAATAATAATAATATAACTTTATTCCAGAAATAAAATTTCCATATCTTAGCGTTCTCGTTTCCACAATTTCCAATATTATATCCACTAGCGGCACAGTGTCAGAAAGTTCGCTGACCCCAACCCGTACGTAAAGCCCGATTTTACACTTCATCAAGTTATCGTCGTTTGGACGGCAAAAGCCACTTAACTCGCCGATGACGCAAGTGACTCGCTACCCACTATGCTTATTGAAATGTAAATGGAGTCAGTTATGGTTATGACTCATAGGGAGGCCTTTTTCCTCGTTTTGTCACTTATGTTTATGGCTCTCCATATCCGTCGTATTCCCAATGATCTGTAGCTAGAGCTGCAAGAACATTATTATGAGTTAGTAAAGTAACACCAAAGAAACGTAGGCTCTTCATTCCCCCGTTTCACGACTTGCATGAGAAGACATCTTAAGTCAGCGTTTAAGAACAGCCACTTACCTGTTCGATGTTTATGTTAATTGCAGGTATCTCACGCTGGTATCAAATACGGCTTTCTCGATATGGCTGTGTCTGATGTCGGCCACCTACGTCGTCATCGTCGCCTACACCTTCCTATTGAGAGATGACGGTACGCGTATTAATTTAGTACTTTACTTGCTTTATTCACGGTAATTTATAGGTAAAGTAACATGGAAACTTATGCGCCGAAGCGAGCTTATCTCTAAAAAGAGATTTATTTCTACAAGCCATTAGATTAATATATCATTCACGTGAGGCGGAGCTTGACTATGATCTTTTTATTCCATTCACCTCTTTCAAGGAATGTATCAGAGGCCCATAAAAACACAAACATAGTGTTTTTCCGTACTTGGTGGCAGAGGTTCTGTGTGCCCAAGTTTATCCAGTTATTTGAAATTAAATTTTGGTGTGACAGCGAGCTGTCCCATCGCCGCAATATGTTTTGTAAACAAACAATATCTACCAACAGGCAAAACCGAGTCGGGCAACGTAGGCCTAGCGCTCAGCCAGGGACTTATCCTCGTTAACATGGTGCAATACGGAATCAAGCAAGCTACAGAGGTTGTCTCGCAGATGACCAGTGTCGAACGGATTATGCAGTTCACGAAGCTGCCGCAAGAGAAGACCGATGGGCCCCCCGCGCCCGAGGGCTGGCCCAAGAAGGCCCGGCTTGTGTTCAGAGACCTCTACCTCAGATATGACGCGGACTCCGAACCTGTACTTAAGAATCTTAATATTGTTATCGAGAGCGGTTGGAAGGTAAACCTACTTGCCGAAACCTTAGATATTGAACTAAACGCTTATTTTTATTGAATTTCAATACGATATTAAGTAACCCCTTCACTCGCAGAAGCACACCGCTCGAACGACCGAACAATGGCGTACTATTGTTATATAAGATGTGTCGGCGAACCAGTTGCGTATAAAGTATATTCTTCAATTTCGTCAATGATAAGATCCAATTCAATTCTTGAAATCAATCTCATGTCTCTACAAAAACAGTCTTCATCCATGTCACAGATTCGGATAGAAGGGACATGCATGGCACAAGCCTCTTGAAAAACCTCAACTTGAGATGGGCCAAAAAAGCTTTTTGTAATTGACGTGTCATCTTCCAGGTGGGTGTGGTGGGTCGTACCGGCGCTGGTAAATCGTCCCTTATCTCAGCCCTGTTCCGCCTGGCCCCCATCGAGGGACATGTACTTATTGACGATAAAGATACAGGGGATATTGCACTCAAGGTAAGCCCAGATCGCATTTAAGGCTCTAAGGCTCATAGCACACGGCGTATTTTAAACGCGCAGAAGAAGCGCAGGTGACTCGCGTATAAGCGCTTCAAACGAGATTCGAACGCAACCTTGTAACCTAAGCACACGGGGTGATAATGAAACGCGCCTCTACTGCGCGAATACGCGCAGATACAGCGATTCCCTCCCCCCTCTGCCCCTACTCCGCCCCTTTGACTCGCTTCAAACGCACGTATACGCGCTTCATGCGCGCGTTTGTATCGCTCAAACGCACGTATACGCGCTTCATGCGCGCGTTTGTATCATCAATGCAAACGCAAAAATCAGCGTCTACGGCGCTGAAAACGTGCGTTCCTGAAACGCGCGTCTTCTGCGCGTTTAAAATACGCCGTGTGCTATGGCTCTAAGTGTCTAAACTCACTATGCCGAAATTACGCGACCGAAGTTCGGCATGATTACGCCTGCAATGCTATTTGAATCGCTGACGGCACATAATGCCGAAATTACGTTGCGTTCTAGCGTACAGCGTAACTTCGGTCGGGCGTAAGTTAAGCGGCAACTTATTCTGTAGAGCACACATTATAGGTACCTAGCGACGGAAGCGGCGCGTGCTAGCGGCTAAAGTGCGCAGCTGAATTTCTGCCGCGTAAGTTCGGCCGTGTCACTTATGTGTCATATCAGCCGAATACGTCAGAACGTAAAATCAGCCGCGGAACATCGGTTGCGTAACTTCGGCATAGTGTGGTTAGACACTAAATAAAAGGCCTTAACTTTTTTTTTTGCACATTGTACATTTATATGGTTAAACGACCGAACACCCTTTCATCACACCAAATCACCCGTAATCATGTTTCTTATTGAAATTCTGCTTAAGTAGGTACTTACATTTACATATTATGAATTTTTCAGGAGCTAAGATCAAAGATTTCCATCATCCCGCAAGAGCCCGTGCTGTTTTCAGCAAGCTTGCGTTACAACCTGGATCCATTTGACAAGTATACGGATGCAGACATATGGAAAGCTCTGGAGCAGGTAATGTGTGTAAACCCACGGAGCTTATGAATGTTCCAAAGTCCTGTAATTTGTGCGTTTGTTACGGTGGGACGTTTGTTTGTTAGATGCATCTTTGGTAGTATTACCAATAATTTACGTAGTAGAGTCTAAACCCCTCTTCGGGGAAAAACCGTAACTTACGTTACCACGTCTCCATGTACAAAGGGGATCATTCACGGTCCATACATTTTTGGGCCAAAAGTGAAAGTGCCGGCCAGAAAAAAAGGTGTAATATTCGGATAGAACACACAAATCCTAGTTCTAACCTGTTTGCTCCATAGTTTTGTTTGTATAATATAAGCTATTGAAATTCGATAAAATCTTATACAAAAAAAAACCGTGCGGCCATCAACCAAACCTTATTTTTCTAGTGCAGAATAGTGTAATGAATAAAACTCAGTATCAGATGCATACCTCTTCACCCAGTCCGGAGTCCGGACTGAGTTAGAAAAGCTCGAAGTTTCATCTCATGAACCAAATTATTAGTTTCAAACTTCGAGCTCCTCTTGCTCAGTCCGGACTGAGTGAAGAGGTATACATGACATACTAAGTTTTATTCGTTACACTATTCTGCACTAGAAAACAGGTTTGGTTGATGGCCGCACGAAAATTACTTTTTTGTATTGACTTTTATCGAATTTCAATAGCCTATAAAAACAAAACCATGGAGCGAACAGGTTAAGTGTCATAGTAAAGAAAACTAGAATTTGTGTGTTCTATCCGAATATTACACTTTTTTTCTGGCCGGCACTTTCACTTTTGGCCCAAAATGAATGATCTCCTTTTTTCCTTTCGGAAAGCGCCTCCAGCCCTAATTATCCTAAAAAGGTTTTACTTTGTATATCGTTGATTTGGGCTTTAAGGAAACTAACCCACGAAACCAATCCAAACATCCATTCATACCGCAGGTGGAGCTGAAGGGCACCGTGACGTCTCTCTCTTCCGAGGTGCAGTCCGGCGGCACGAACTTCAGCGCGGGACAGAGACAGCTGCTGTGCCTCGCGCGGGCGGCGCTGGCGCGCAACCGCTTGCTGGTTCTCGATGAGGCCACCGCCAACGTTGACCCCAAGTAGGACACATAACAAACAACTAATATAAAAGTCCATTTAAGCCTTTTAACATTATTGGTTAGCAGAGGCTCAGTTATCAGCGATAAATTCAATACTCTAATATGACATAGCTATTGACGACCTCTGTGGCGTAGCGGTTGTGTATCTGCCTACCATGCGAGAGGTTCCGGGTTCGAATCCCGGCTAGGGACAAAAAAAGCCCCCAGGTCTTGGATGTTTACTTACATGTTTGTGATGTCGCTGTTTCTGGTTGCCACGACACAGGGTATCCTAGCGTGGGGCCAGAAGCAATGTATGTGCCTGTATGTAAATGTCTAATCTCTGTCTATTTGCATCTTTTTCTTTCATTGGGGCACTCTGCTGAAAGACAAAGATGCAAATAGCTACGTCATGCGTCATCGTGGATGGCGGCACCTGTAGGTGCCTTTACACCAGACTTTACACCTGCGTTCTATCTGGCAGGGAAAGCGCGTGTGACTGAGATGTCGCCATACGATACACTATTCCTGTTTCCTTGGCGAGAGGAAAGATGAAATGCATATCGTATGGCGGCATCTCAGTCACACACGCTTTCCCTGCGCGATAGAACGTAGGTGTAAAGGCACCTATTGACGTTTGGCAAATGCGGAGACAAATAAAATTCTGTTATGATCTTGTGTATGCGACGAAAACTTAAAATACTTACTTAGACCGTTTTTTCAGATTTTTATTCTTATCTATTCAGTGTCCAAAGAAGTTCTGACATGGAACGTAGCTCAACGAAGTAGAGACAGCTGGTTATATTAAGTATAAATGTTTCTTCGTTACAGCACTGACGCCCTCATCCAAAAGTCCATTCGGACTTTCTTCACGGACTGCACTGTGCTGACTGTTGCACATCGCCTGCACACTGTGGCTGACTCGGACCGAGTTCTAGTAAGTATTCTCCACTGGCAAAATGGCCGAATAAGTTTTCCACCACACTTAACTTATTATACTACAAAATGCCCTGGACAGTTATGTCGATAGAGAGTCATCGACCGCTAGACATATATAAGTTACTCTATGACCGAAACGTCCAAAATCCAAAAATAGCGGCATGCCATTACATAACGTCACTATGCCGCTATTGCATAGGAGAATACGGTTTTGTAACAATGCTATCGGAGTGGCCGCGGCGATCGTCAATTGTAACAGGAACATACGAAAGCGGCTATTTTAGGTTAACTTTGCGCCATTGCCAGAGCATCGCCAGAGCATTACGTACCGAAATTAGGCCCCAGATTACGTGATCTGGGCATCAATGTTAAATTATATGCAACACAGTAGCGCCATCTGTTGGCGAGCGTGGAACCATAAAGTCAGAAACTCACTCTCACTTTGTAACGTCATCCCCAGGTCATGGACGCCGGTCAGATCGTAGAGAGCGGTCACCCACACGAGCTGCTGTCCAACCCTGACGGCCACTTCAGCGGCATGGTGAAGCAACTGAGCCCCGCCGCGGAACAGAGCCTGCGCGAGGCGGCGGCGCGCGCGCACGCTGAACACATACGATACGTCGACGCCGACGAACAAACGCACGCGTGAGCGTGATAGTACTTAATTTAGACAAATTTTACGCACATGATCGCGGGTTTGGATGCCCGTTTGACTATTTGATGGCGGTTAGCTGTCTTCTCGACTGTAGATTAAGAATACGAATTATTTATTTTCGTAAAGATGTTGAACGTAAGAAATACTTGTAAGTGTGTAATAGCCATATGAATGCTTTTGATATGAAAGTATATTTTCTGAATCGTAAAAGTTCCTAGGATTTTCCTAGCGCAAGTTAACGGATACGTAACATTATTACAGCTATTTAATGTGGTCCCTGATTTTACATCACTGTCCGCCCTGACACGTTATTGACGACGAAGGTTTGTGAAAACCGGGGATTATACACATGGTAATAGTTTAATCTGTACGATAGTTTTATTACGATTAGAATTATTATTGTTCACCTTATGGCCAGTTTTTCATGTTGAAGCCGTCTGCATTGTATACCTATAAGGAAAGAGTGACAGTTATATGTAAAGTCATTCCCTCAAATATTGTGGTGTGATGGTGTGATGGATATGTAGTTCTACTGTGATGTCTGTGATCATCTTTTGGTGGCCGCAGTCTAGCACAGTCGCTCAGTGAATTTTCTAGCAATGGTCTAGCAACTCTTGTGCTAACTGTGATAGTATAAAATGTAGTATACTTATACCTATTCAAGATACAGGTGGACGAAGGTGCTAATGCACTGTGATAATATCGACGAACGTGCGCGTGGATAGCCGAGTGCTCCAGCCGCGGGGAGTACATCTTCTCCTTCAATTAATTTATTATATAGGTTGTTGTTTCTGTTTCTGTTCTTGACAATGTTATGTAAATGTTGTCTATGGGTCTATGCTAATTACACACACACACATCACACTGTGTGTACGCTTGTAAGTAGCAATGTACTTTGCCCTTCGTTCAATTGTATCCTGAGCCAGTGAGATTCCCAGTTTCACCAGAAACTAGCACTTAAAATGACGACTTAATTTTTATAAAATCATTCCTAGACATTAAAATTAATCATAGCTAACTTGAGTGCCTACCAGACATTTACCTAATTTTAAGAGATTACATGTTTTGATGTGATTACTTGTACTATATTTTATTGAATATAATTATTTGATGTGTTTAAGGTGTCTCGAGTTTCATTTCTATTTTAACTTGTATTGTATTATTAATTCGTTATTTTAATACTCTTGTAGAATTCAGACCACGATACGAGCCGGTGGGCTACTGTAGGGTAGAGGTAGGGTTACTATACTAGCAACATTTGAAGCAGGACCTAAACCAGTCAGCTCTGCTTTTTCGTACTAAAAAGTATATGAAGCAACTGTTTAGGTACCTCGCGGCACTTTAGGCTATAAGAAATAGTAAGTTCACTAGGCCCCTGTTCGCATGATAACTACCTACTCTTGCTCAAACGGCTAGGGTTGTCGCTTAGCGCCGCGGGTTGGAACGCGCCGGACGAATGACGTTGACTCGTCGCATGCATTGCTTGCATAGCCCTGTCTCGTAGCACGCGAAGGACGCGAGGTTCGGCAATGTGTGCGTGTGGCGGCGCGTGCTTATACGGAATGCAATGTAGCTGTGTGTGTGCGGCTGTTCTCGCTGATTTGTTTTAAGTGAACCTGGCGTGCTTTAGGTCCTATTCCCGGAATGTCCAGACGGCCCGTTAAGTCAAATTCCCTGAACGTCCACTCCCTGAAGATCCACTTCCTTAGATGTCCCATGCCCTTGAATGTCCACTTTCCCTGAATGTCCCATTCCTTGAATTTCCACTTCCCTGAATGTCACCCTTCATTTTGACCAACACTTTCACTATTCCTAATAATATTAGTATGAGTACGTGAAAGTGCCAGCTCATAATAACTGGCTGTACAGCTGGCGGCGGCGCTGGCGCCCCCTGGTAATGTCGTCTCTCGAACGTCCCTCGTTAGCAGCTAAAAGATCGTTGGGAGATTACTAGACTATAATGACAAGAGTATATTCTACACTCACGAAACCTACATAGATACACCATTGTTCTGTCTGAGGATAGAAGATAGCACCATGTGCATCTCACTCATCACCACAAAGTCACCAACTAAACTATAACAATAAGTTGAATTCTTATATACGGATGGAAGCACTCACACAATCGAATTCCTCAGGCCTCATCTTCTCTAATGTACAGAGGTTACGCAAGTCTGCCTGCCGGTCGCATAGGATAGGAAATGAAGGAGGCTGCCGCGGGCCGAAGCATGCTGCCGGGTAGTTGCTCTTTGCGTCGTCATCAGGCGGGCAGGCAGGTGGGTTATTATCAACTCTTATAGCAGTACCTAAACCGGGCAGTTCTGCTTTTTTCATACGCAAAACTGCCCGGTTTAGGTCCTGCTATAAGAGTTGATAGTAAACCCTCAGAAGGTTAAAAACATGATTCGGACCGGATCGCAATTTTAGCGCTATTTTCTGGCAACCCTAATTTGCCAACATGCCAAATGTCAATCTGACATTTCTTCTTGAATCAAAGAAATTCTCGAATTCTGAGTTGGATTTCGTTGTTGTAATGGATAAAATAATAAGATAATCAAAGTTATTCACTATAGTTTTATCAATAGTTAGAAAAATGGCGTTAAAGAAGGTTAAAGGCAATTTCGAACGCATGTTTGACAAAAATCTCACTGATTTGGTCCGCGGAATAAGAAACAACAAAGATAATGAGGTAATTCTGTTTAATGCGGCACTTTCTAGCGTCTATTTTGTATTTCAAATGCGTATAAATATTCCGACACTTATTACGTTTATTATTCAATGTTTATAGGCAAAATACATAGCACAATGTATGGAAGAAATAAAAGTAGAATTGCGACAAGATAACAGCGCAGTGAAAGCTAACGCCGTCGCCAAACTCACATACGTAAGTATTAGCATAGATATTAGCCATAAACTCATGCTACCGTAACCCACTTTAGCAAAGTTTCTCGAAATAACCTGGTACCTACCTATTATTGTGATGATTATATTTATCATTTGCAAATAATGTTCTGCTGTATGTTCTAATACTGACAAACGCCGACATACCTATACATACTTTATATTATGATAACAAAAGCAAACATAAATTTGTGAATGAAAACAACTTTGTAAATGTATAATTCACAAGACATCATCTCTTTCACAGTTGCAAATGCTTGGATATGACATCTCCTGGGCTATATTCAACATCATAGAAGTGATGAGTTCGAATAAATTTACATATAAGCGCATTGGTTACTTAGCATCTAGTCAATCGTTTCATGCGGACTCAGAATTGCTCATGCTGACCACCAATATGATCCGGAAAGATCTGAATGCAACAAACCAGTATGAGGCAGGGTTGGCACTCAGTGGCCTGAGTTGTTTTATATCCCATGACCTGGCGAGGGATCTTGCTAATGATATCATGACACTGGTTTGTATATCTTTTATCTTGCATCACTTCTAAGCCTGTGTTAATCAATTTTATGGTTGTAAGTTATTATGACTCCATATTTCAGATGAGCTCAACTAAACCCTATCTTAGAATGAAGGCAGTCCTGATGATGTACAAGGTATTCTTAAGATATCCAGAAGCACTGAGACCGGCATTCCCCAAGCTGAAAGAGAAACTGGAAGACCCTGACCCAGGTAATAAAAAAATATTTATTATCTGTTAGAAATTAAGAAATAATTTCATCTGCTTTGTCACTGTTAAATTTAGATAGTAATTGATAAATATTACATTACAGGTGTTCAATCAGCTGCTGTGAATGTTGTGTGTGAATTAGCTAGAAAGAACCCTAAAAACTACCTCTCCCTGGCTCCGGTGTTCTTTAAACTCATGACAACCTCCACCAATAACTGGATGCTAATTAAGATTATAAAACTGGTGAGTTTCTTCCAATTTAGATAATATTTAATGTAATACATATTCCATATGTGATGTACGAAAGATTTAGGTACCTTGCTGATGTTAGTTATAGTTATGTGAACATTATTTCTAGATTTTCACAAGTGAATATCAATGTTTCTAATGATTTTTGCTGACTCTTCCACAGTTCGGCTTAATGACACATTATGAACCTGCCATCGGGAGGAAAATAACAAAAAGCCTCATAGATCTAATTTGCAGGTATCATACAGTAAACGAAACGCAAATATCAAGACTGCTAGTTTTCATTCACCATACGAAAGAGTTTACTTAGACTGAAATACGAAACACACAAAATATTGTAATTACACACACATTTGGCAGTACCAATAATAAGTTCCACAGTTACTATCAAATGGCACATTAAACCACATTTTATTTTATTTTTGCGGCTGTAAAATACTCATGCAAACAAACAAATGACTAGAATTCTAAATAATAACATGTTTTTAAATTCAACAAAGATCACATATAAATTGTAAATGTGGTCCCTACTTCATGTATCAAGATTGAGGCAACCAGCTGTAGCTCCCATCATAAGCTAGTTTCATTGTGTTTGTTGCAGTTTGGTGCCTTAACCCCATTAGAGCCCCGACTTGGCAAGAAACTGATAGAACCCTTGACTAATCTAATTCATAGGTGAGTCAAGTCAAGGAAATGTTTGTATTTATTTACGTATTGTAAATGTCTCGTTGTCGTAAAGTACGTTATTTGGTCTCTATGGGTGCAGGGAATTTGATATTTTTTGTCATCTCAAATGGATTGCGTAAAATATTAACCCTTTCTTTCTTGCTTTCACTGCTTCTTTTAACACTTGTTTAGTTAGTAGAGTTCAATTCACATTTAGCACAAAGCTTAGCTTACTTATAGGGTTGTAACGGAGCTCCGACTCCGACTCCGAAAGTTCGGAACTTCCGATAGAAATCGTACCTCCGACTCCGACTCCGCCTCCGTCATTTCAGATCGGAGGTTTAACGGAGTTTATTTACGTTCGAAAATGTACCTACACGCAATGCGACAGGAGCGACGCTAGGCCTCACGGCCGCTCGGCTAAGTATTGATATTAAAACGCAACTGAATGAACTGAAGATTGTTTACGCGATTGGAACGCGCGGGCGGTGGGTAGGTAATTTAGGTATGAGAGGACAAGAATCAACCTTATTAAGTACAATTTGCCTCTTCTTAACTGTCAATACCGTTAAAACGTATTGCTTAAGTGTACTGTGTATGTACCTACCTTACATCCTTTGAATAAATACTTTTCCATAAATCAAACAAACATATTTTTCTACCTCCGCCTCCGCCTCCGTTAACCTCCGACTCCGCGGAGGTGAAGCTCTTCACCTCCGCCTCCGACTCCGACTCCGATAAGACGCCTCCGTTACAACCCTACTTACTTATCATTGCTAATCTTTAGACAATTATAGTAATATATACTTCAAAATATTATCAACATAGATACTTTATAATACTATCAATACGCTTTTTTGTTCGACTGTTGTATTGTATGGTCTAATGGTGTGACCTCTTTTAACACATTGTTGTAATGACAATTCTAATGGGCTCTACTCACGATGCAACCTGGCTTGCAATCTGTCGCTGCAACTCATCGAAGGCAGGTTGCCTTGCAACCTTGCAACAGAACAGGAAGATAGACAGAAAGAGAAATACAAGTTGCAGCAACAAATCAAACAAGTCTGTCTGTCTGTCTGTCTGTCTGTCTGTCTGTCTGTCTGTCTGTCTGTCTGTTTGTCTGTCTGTCTGTCTGTCTGTCTGTCTGCTGTCAGTTGAAATTGTCACAGACGATGTATTTCTGTTGCCGCTATAACAACAAATACTAAAAAACAAAATAAATTTAATATTAAGGGGGGCTCCCATACAACGAATGTGATTTTTTTGCGGTTTTGTATAGATAATGGTACGGAACCATTCGTGCGCGAGTCCGACTCGCACTTCGCCGTTTATTTTTATATTTGTTAGACTACCCACTCTCGTAGCAAAAAGTTTCGCTTATGCAGTTAACACACGAGGGCAGAACAGTAGCGAATAGTTCTACCCACAGACAAACTGCGAAATGCGGTTTTGTGGGAGTTTTTTATATTGTTTTCTGTATTATTGTTGAATAATGAATTTTTGAATTTTGAAATTAAGTAGGCCTCGCCTCGTTTCGCAGTAAAGGAAGGTAGATTGCTCTTAGCTCTGTCCCTACTGTTCGCTGCTGTACTGCCCTCGTGTGAAAGCGGCATAACAGCAAACACGCAAAACCAAAGTTGCTCCTCTAATCCACAAACAAGTACGATGGCGCCACTTCTATCTCCCTTCAACGTTCTCGCACACAGTACATCAGCGATGTCCCTGCTCTACGAGTGCATCAACACCGTGATCGCGGTGCTGATCAGCATCAGTAGCGGCATGCCCGGCCACGCCGCCTCCGTGCAGCTCTGCGTGCAGAAGCTGAGGATACTCATCGAGGACACCGATCAGAACCGTGAGTTGTACACGACTACAGTTACACAGGGTGAAATTTTTTTTTCATTTGCGACTAATTAAATGTCACCCTATGTTAGGCCCCGAACGCAGAGGCACGCTACTTTCTTAGCGCCTAGCTAGAGCCTAGCGAGTGAGTTACAGTTGTGTGCTTAACGCTGGACCAATAACAACTTAGGTTAATATCGGCAGTGTCAAGTGTTTTGTAGATTTCACTGTATTTGGTATTTCGCCCCCAATCCTCGCGCTGCATACCGCATATATCCGTGGAAAACGATCCCGAATCATTTATTCCGATCGAAAAAGGGCTCGAGATATCTCAGTTGGTCGTAAGGCGGGTCTCGAGAATAGTTTGTTTTTGAAGGAGATGTTCGGTATCTCGAATCGATTGATTGTCGCTTCGAGTCCGACCCATAGTTTGTACCAAATGTTGCAATGTTCAATATGTGATGACTGATGATGTATCGTCGTGTAGCAGCATCGACACAGCAGCTCACACTGAAGCTCGAGATTTTTTTTTTTTTTTTTTTGTGTGTGAGGGGATAAAAAAAATCTTTTTAAAGATGCCCGGGAGTCAGACCTCCCTGCTATGTCCGATTCTCCACAATGAGGTCCGGATGAGGTCTCCACCGTGAGGCAGAGACTACATTGAGCGGAACACTCGTATGTGGCATACGGACTAAAAAAACCCCTGTGTGCTGTTGTTGCGTGCAGTTGCGCGTATGCATCACTGTTTCCATGGCCTCGGTTAGACGCAGAGGGCGTTCTACCTACAAGTTATATATAAGTTTCGATAATATATATGGGAGGGGTCTGCCTGCTTTCCCCAGTGACTGTGGCTACTCGAGCGGGCCTCGGCTCGTAGTCAGTGGGTAGCGGCATATCAGGGGGCAGAAGGCCTCCGCTGCTATGAGATGATTATATAATGGTTAAACCTATCCTAAACCTAATCCTAAGCCTAACTGCCTAATATTGATCGGGGGGGCGGGGCGGGGGAGGGGGAGGTTGTCCGTCTGGCGGATCCAGACGGCGATCCCTTTGGATCCAAATTTGGTAGCGGAGGCGCTGGAGGGCTTCCGGGATAACGCCTTCGACGGGTTGGCGCGCCTGAGGGGCGTCGGGGGAGGGGGGAGGAGGTTCTGCCTTGAGAGCTATAGTAATATCATCGTCGGGTTCTAGGAGGACGTCTTTGGGGCGTCTTTTATAGATATGTTTGGACTGAAGGTCTGGGGAGGGGTCGTAAGAGATGGCCTGAGTGACAAGAGGGTTGGGGTGAGCTGAGGCAGTTTGAAAGAAGCGTTCGGACGCTTCTTTCATAAACTGCTTGACTGTGGGGAGTCTAAAGTCACTATGGAGGTCTACGTTGCGCACGTACCACGGGGCACCCGCGGCTTTGCGCATGAATTTATTTTGGAGTGTCTGAAGGGATTTCAAAGATGGTTTAGAGGAGTGAGCGAATACTGGGCTTGCATACGTGAAGACCGGACGAATGCAAGTCTTGTATAGATTTATTTTGCAGCGCAATGGGAGTTTGCTGTTACTTCTCAAGAGTGGGTGAAGCCTACTCAAGTAGAAGGCTGCTTTGTCGCGGACCGTTTTGATGTGTTTCCGAAAATTTAGTCGTGAGTCTAATGTCACGCCTAGGTACTTCACATCTTTCTCCCAGGGTATGGGTCGGTCAAAGAGTGTGATGACGGGTTTGCGTTTATTTCTTTTCCTAGAGAAGAGTACAGCTGCACTCTTCTCAGGGTTCATCTCAATCCTCCATTTGAGAGCCCATTCACCGAGATCGGTTACTGCTCTCTGGAGAACTTTGCAAACGCGCGCCTGCGTCCTACTGGTATAATAGAGGGCCGTATCGTCAGCGTAAAGGGCTAGCTCGACGTACGGAGAGCGGGGGACATCATGAATGTAAAGTGTGAATAGAGTGGGGGCGAGAACTGAGCCTTGCGGGACTCCTGCGGCTATGGGATGGGGCTGAGAAATGGATTTTTCTACTCGATAGCAAAAGTTACGCTCAGAGAGATAGTCCTTGATTATGAGTACTAGCCTATCGGGGAGATTGAGTCGGTAAAGTTTATAAATAAGACCATTGTGCCAGACTTTGTCAAATGCTTTCGCTACGTCAAAGAAAATGGCGCCGGTATCTTTGGACTTTGCCGTTGTTTGAAATCCTCTGTGTATATGCTCCGTTATGCGGTGCACTTGTTGTACACACGAGTGTTTGGATCTAAAGCCGAACTGCTCGTTTGGAATGAGGTTCCTAGCTGTGCAAATGTCTTGGAGACGGTTTAGAATAACCCGTTCGTAGACTTTGCCAATGCAGGCTAGTAAGCTAATGGGGCGGTAGCTGGTGGGGTCAGATCTATCTTTCCGAGGCTTGTGAAAGCCTATAACTACGGCTTCTTTCCAAGCGGTTGGAAAGACGCAGAGGCGGAGGGAGACATTGAATAAGACCGTAAGAGTGGAGAGAAGCCTAATGGGGAAGGATTTAATAGCCAAGTTGGTGATTTTATCAAGCCCCGGGGCTTTCCTAGGTTTGAGGTCTTTGATTAAAGTTTTCACTTCCTCGAGGGTGACCTCGGGAAGGGAGTCAGTGGGGGGGAGGGAGCTTCTGCTGTCTACTTCTGAGTTGACCATGTTAAGGTGGGCTGGGTCTATTGGTTGGGTGGATGGGGTACATTGGGATTCTAGGCTTTCGGCAAGACATTCGGCCTTTTCGTCGTCATCAAAAGCTGGGGGTTGGTTGACCCGATTCAAAGGGGGCATAGGAACTATTGTGTCGGATTTAAGATACTTAGTGAATTTATATATGGCTGTGTGATTGGGGGCTATGCTAGAGACAAAGTCATCCATGCGGGTGGCTCTGAGCTCTTTCATGCATCTATTGACCTCTCGTTGGAGGAAGCGCATTCGCTTTCTGGTTTGATCGGTGGGGCTGTAATCGTAATCTCTCTGGGCCGCATTCTTTGCACTAAGCAGCAGTCTCATGTCCTCGGGGAGCTCGATGCGATGATCGGGTTTGACCGGGACTTCGCGAGAGGCGCCGATTAGGGCTTCGTTGAGACTGCTGCCTATTTCAGAGATTTTGGCTTCTAATTGGGCTTTACTGTTAATTTCAGAGGTGATATCTAATCTCGAATCTGGTTTGCTGAGGGCTTGTCTGAATTTACGGTTATTGATAATGGTCTTCGTTTCAGTCGGTCGGTCGAAAGGCCTGCCGAGATGGTACAAGACTGGTCTGTGGTCCGAGTGAAGCTCGCTGAGGACGCTTATGTCCTTGACTGGTAGGCTAATGTTTTTGAAGATGCAGTAGGAGAGGATATCGGGTCTGTGGGCTACGTTGAAGGGATAGTGGGTGGGGGCAAATGGGGCTATGACTTCGCAGTCATCGAGGGATTCGACAACTCTGTGAATGGTCAGTCCGTTATTGTTTGTCTCAGTACAGTTCCATTGCCGGTGCTTGCTATTGAAGTCACCGCCAATGATGACTGTATTACCTAGACCTAAGAGGGTTTCTATATCTTGATCTATCATCCGCTGTCCGGCTGATAAATAAATTGAAGCTATAATTACGGGGTCATGGCCTGTTAGTGCAATGCGGATGATAGTTGCCTCGCAATTTACTAGTGTGGGGGTAACTATAGGAGATATATGGAGGGAACGTTTGTAATAGATGGCAGTACCGCCTCTACGGCCTAGGGGGTCATTGGAGCGATTCGGATCTGGCAAACGATCGTTCCGAAGAAGATTGTAACCGGCTATGTTAAACCGTCTATATTTGGGTTTGAGGCAAGATTCCTGGACCGCGAGTATATCTATCTGATGTCTTTTGAGAAGATCGGCTACTTCTTCTCTTTGACTTACTAAGCTGTTCGCGTTATAAAGTCCTAGGATAAAGTTGTGGGGCTTCGTCCGTCCGTTAGTTGAGTTCATTTGTACTGCCATAATGGGGTTGAATAGTTAAATTGTTTGGGGGAGGCGACCACGGAGGCATAAGACTGTCGGGAGAGATAGCAAGGGGGCTCAATTCGGGGGAGGTCTAAGAGGCTAGGAATGGATGGAAAGGGATTTTGAAGGTTGAATGAATAGCTATATTGCCGGCGCTGAATGTGCCGTTCGAGAGAAGGGGCGTGGGGGCGGGGTCCGTAACCTTGACCGAGGGGGTAGAGGGTGCGCTGTGATTGGGACTGGCCGAGCGTTCCCTGCTCCCACCTGCGATTCTTGCCCGGGGCCGCCGGACATCCGCCATAGCTGGCTGGGTGTCCGGTTTGTCCGCACAAAGCGCAGGTGGGAGGGGTCGACGCGTCCTTCTCACACAATGCGGTGGCATGGTTGCCAGCGCATTTTACGCAGCGGGAGGGGCCTAAACATCTAAGTTGCGAATGACCATACAACTGGCAGTTGTGACACTGCTGTGTGGTCGTTTTGGATTGGGGGGTTTCTACTTTAATATAAGAGAGGCCGCAGATTGAACTAAGGGACCTAAGCTGCCTCCCTGCTTCCGTTGGTTTGGTTGTCACCAGAACCATGCCGAAAGGCTTAGTGGGGTGGTTGGGGTGGGAACGTTCGCGATGTAGTCGATGAACTTCGACTACGGGAATATTCTTGGAGAGGAGGTCATCTTTAATGGCCGAGGTTGAGATATTTATTGGGACGGGACGGAGGATGAAGTGGTAGGACTTCTCCTCGGGAATTTGGTAAGTACTAAAGGCCAGGCGGTTAGACCTAAGGAATTTGGTTAGGGCTCTATAGGTATCGGGCCTTGCCACTTGGACGCGGGTTCCGGCTGGTGTTAGCGCGGAGCTGACGATAGATAAACCATTTTTCTGTAAATGGATGTTTGCCCGCGTCCAAGCGGTTTGGTCTCGAATGACGATGGGCGGTGGGGGACGTGTGAGCGATAGGGGTGCGGGCGTTCCGGTTGTCCCGGTCGGCGCAGTGGTGGCTGGGGGGGGCATAGCGGGGAGAGCGGGACTCTGGAGAGTTAGGGTTCGGGGCGCGGCGGTGGGTTGACTGCGCGGAGTCGCTAATGGGGAGTGAGATGGTTTGCTCAGCTTAGCCTCGGGGCTAACCGGAGACTCGGAAGAGCGGTTCTTCCGCTTCTTGTTGTTTTTGACAACGGTGGCGAAGTGAGCTTCGTCATCGCTGTCACCAACAGCAAGGGAGGTCGTGGGGGAGGGCAGACTAAAGGCTGGGCCTGGGGTCAGTGGGCTAAAGGCTGGGCTGGGGGACGGGGAGCGATTTAGCGGAGTCGAACCGCCTAGAGCTACGGGGGATGCAGTGAGGGTCTGGTCGGGACTGGGGTTAGATGAGGTAGGGATTATGACCGGCGATTTCACTGGGAAATCAGCGGTCGAGCAGGAAGACGGGCTGGAAGGGGGGAACTTACGCACAATGGTGCAAACTAATGGGTTCGCGGGCGGGTTGGGGGCTAGAAGTTCGTCTATATACATAGATAAGAGGGGATGAGCCTCGACCATCTCTTCTCTCCTCAATTTTCTGAAGAGAATCTCCGAAAAATACGGAGAGAAGACATGGCCGATGGTCTCGGCAAAGGAGGCCATGGAAAAAACCTCCCTGTGGCTGTAAGCGCACAGGGAGAGGTGTGTTGAGTACCTGAATGTGGTGAGTACCTAAGTGAGTCTCTGACCGTCTCCGTCTCAGTCCAGACGGCCCGAGGTGAATAAACAAACACAAATAATATAAATAATAGGGAAGAAAACAGACAGTGGGGGACAAGGGGGACAAGTGAGACAGAATAAATAAATATACTATACGACCTGCCGGAACCAATCCAAAGGGAGGGCACTAAGCACAGTCGCTTCACAGAACTCGCGGCGGTCGCTACTACCTGCCTCGACCGGGACGGTCTCGGCGGGTGTGCGAGGGAGAGAGAGAGCGGTCTCTCACGCGGGCGCGGGCGCGGACGCGGGAGAGGGAAAACTGGTTGCCGGGGTGGCAACGGGGGAGCGCGAGTGGAGACGACCGTACAGCTCGGCTGCCGGACGCGGAATCTGAAGCTCGAGAGGCGCTGCCCGGTTTATTATATGCTGTGAGACAGCCTACCACGCATCTCGCTCGCACCCTCCGCACATCTTAATCCTTTTACGCGGTCTTCACAGATTCAGTTATTTTGTATATATTATGATTTAATAATAAATAAAGCGTCTCAGTCTGCAAATAGCAAAACATTGTATTATTTATCAGCTACAGTATTCCTGCCTCAACAGTGGTGACCCCGACTTTGATTGAAAACACGCAACAACAAATTACGCGAAATGGCCAATCAGGATCAAACCCAAGGATCTTCAACCGATTACCAAGAACTCTCCGGCATATCAGTGAAAATGAGAATACCACCCATCTGGCGTGATAGACTTCGCCTTTGGTTCGCCCAGTTTGAGTCAATCGTCTCTTCTCACAAAAAAGGAGACAAGGCTATGTATGACCTCGTAGTCGGACAGCTGGAGCGCCAAGACATCGATGAAATATGCGACATTATGTTAGACCCACCGGAAAACAACAAGTATCCAGCAATTAAGAAGCGCTTATTGGAAGTCTACGAGGATTCAGAGCAGCGCCGAATCCAAAGATTATTTTCTGAAATGGAGCTCGGTAACAACAAACCCTCCCAGCTACTGCGGCGTATGCAGTCTCTCGCCGGCAACAGCATTCCCGAGTCAACGCTACGCATTATGTGGACAAATCACCTGCCTCAGTCAGCACAAGCCGCACTAACGATTAGCGAAACAATAGCCAAGAAAACGGATCTGAACGAACTCGCTCTTGTCGCAGATAGAATATTGGAACAAACCAACGTTTGCTCAGCTGCACAATCCACTTCAATCGCCGCCGTCGACCACCAACAACCATCCACGTCACCCGGTGCGCAGAAAAATGCTGAAAATCATGAAGAAATGACCATACACAAAAAAATTGATATGCTTGTCTACGAAATCGCGGAATTGAAAGCACAGCGACGAGACGACCAGCGCAGAGCACCGTTCCGCCGCGACTGGCGGCGCGGGCGCAGTGAGAGTACTGGCGGCGGCGATGCACGAAGGCCGCACTACTCACACTCCAGCGCACCTCACACGTACTCGCAACAGGTCCCGCTTACCGCCGCCAATGATACCTGCTACTATCATCGTCGCTATGGAAGGAATGCGCAGAGATGCACACGGCCATGCAAGTTTGATCAAAACAACTTTACTTCGCCGTCGGAAAACTAAATACAGCGTTGGCTGAGACGGCAACCGGCGCTTGGAATAATTCACACCGTCTATTCGTCTACGACAAGCAGTCAAAGCTATCGTTTCTGATCGACACCGGTGCAAATATTTCCGTCATTCCCAAACAAAAGGGAAGACGTGCGGAACCAACGAAACTATCATTGTACGCAGCCAACAATACCGTCATACCAACATATGGCGAGAAAACATTGAACCTGGACCTCAGCTTAGGAAGACCCTACCGATGGAAGTTTGTCATTGCAGCAGTCAGTAAGCCAATACTAGGCGCTGATTTCTTACAACATCATCAACTTCTCGTCGACATCGCCGGTCGATCACTGATCGATAAAGTCACCAATCTTTGCATCAAAGCACCGTTATGCAGTTCATCGGTGCCTACAATTCGCACCATTGACATCGGACAAAAGTACCACGACATTTTGGCAGAATTCCCAGACGTCACACGATTATCATCAATGAAGGAGTGTCCCAAGCATGACGTGGAACATCACATCGAAACCACGGGTCCACCTATATATTCAAAGGCGCGGCCAATTCCTCCGCATCGCTATCATGCAGTCAAGAAAGAATTCGAAGACATGATGCAGCAGGGCCTATGCCGTCCCAGCAAAAGCCCTTGGTCGACGCCGCTTCACGTTGTACCAAAGAAGAATGGAGACCTTCGAGTTTGCGGAGACTACAGAAGACTCAACTCCGTCACAAGACCAGACCGGTACCCAATACCGAGGCTGAAAGATTTCACCTATCAACTCAGCGGGAAGGAAATATTTTCAACGTTGGATTTGAACCGGGCGTACCAGCAACTGCCAGTCCTAGAAGCCGATATTGAGAAAACAGCCATTATTACACCTTTCGGTTTGTTTGAGTTCCCAAGAATGTGCCCAGGACTCAAGAACGCGGGCCAAACCTTTCAACGGTTCATCCATCGAGTACTTCAAGGCCTAGACTATGCGTTTCCATTCGTGGATGACGTCATACTCGCTTCTACCACGGAAGAGGAACACGCTAGACACCTCCGCGCAGTTTTACAACGATTGAACGAGTTCGGCATCACTATTAACGCGTCGAAATGCGTACTTGGACAAGAAGAAGTTAAATTTCTTGGTTACTCAGTATCCAAGGATGGCATCAAACCACTCGAAGAGAAAGCTCAAGCTATCGTCACGTTCCCGAAACCGACAACAATACAAGAATTGCGAAGATTCCTCGGCATGCTAAATTTTTACCGAGAAAACATTCCAAAGGCCGCGGAAATACAAGCGCCACTGAATGCTTACCTTCACAACTCTAAGAAGAATGACAAAAGCAAAATCGTATGGAACGACGAAGCAGAAAAAGCATTCAACTCGAGCAAAGACTGCATACGTAACGCAGCTTTGCTCGCGCATCCGTCTGCCTCCGCCCCACTCGCCATCATGTGTGACGCATCCGACTCGAGCGCAGGAGCGGTACTACAACAGCGAGTAAACAACGCCTGGCAACCACTCGGCTACTTTTCCAAGAAGTTTTCGCCTACACAGCAACGATACAGCACATACGATCGCGAGCTGTTGTCTATCTACATGGCATTGAAACACTTCAGGAAGATGTTCGAAGGGCAACATCTCACCGTATTCACCGACCATAAACCGCTGACCTACGCGATAAACAAGCCGCCGTCTGACAACGACACGCCCCGACGAACGCGTCAACTACTTTTCATCAGCGAGTTTACAACAGATGTACGACACATCAGCGGGCAAGATAACGTCGTCGCAGATGCTCTGTCACGCATAGAAGCTATCACATGCCCCGCCCCCATCGACTACAGGGAGCTCGCCGCTGCACAAGAGACGGACACACAAATTAAACCGCTACTGCTACAAAGAAATTTGCAACTAAAAAAGATGAATGTACCTAACTCAAACGAGATGATTTACTGCGAGATATCTACATCACACGTTCGACCTTACCTCCCTGAAGACTTTCGTCGCATCGCATTTAACGCCGTGCACAACATAAGCCACCCAGGCATTAGAACCACGCGCAAGCTCATGCAAGAGAAATACTTCTGGCCTTCCATGAACACGGACATCGGCAACTGGGCCAAAACATGTACTTCGTGTCAACAAGCCAAGATTCAAAGACACACATCGAGCAACATAGCGACCTTCCCTCCGTGCGACCGTTTCGAGCATATCCATGTTGACATTGTTGGGCCGCTATGCACGACAGCGCAAGGACATCGCTATCTCGTCACTATAATCGACCGCAAGACTCGATGGCCTGAAGCCTTACCCGTGCAAGAAATAACCGCCGAAACTATAGCGAGGACTGTTTACGAGGGATGGATAAGCCGTTTCGGATGTCCGGCCAGCCTCACCAGCGACCAAGGCCGCCAATTTGAAAGTCAACTTTTCTCTGCACTGGCGAAATTACTCGGCATTGAGAAAATACGAACTACTGCATACCATCCACAAAGTAACGGGATAGTAGAACGCTGGCATCGCTCACTCAAAGCAGCGCTTATGGCCCGTTTAGAAAACATCAACAAATGGACAGACGAACTACCTACTGTTCTATTGGGGCTACGAGCAGCGACGCGACCGGACACGGGAACAAGCGCAGCTCAACTTACATACGGGCGCGCACTTCGCCTGCCAGGCGATTTCATCGCATCTCCAGCAAGAGGGGTGTCAACGCGGCCAATGGAAATGACTCACAACTTCGTCAATCAGCTGGCGCAACAGATCAATGACCTCCGTCCGGTAGAACGTAAACAAAGCAGACAACGTACGATTTTCGTGCACAAGGACTTGCACACATGTGAATACGTCTTTATGCGTGTTGACGCTGTACGAAGACCTCTGCAGGCACCCTACGAAGGACCCTATCCGGTGCTACAAAGATGCGACAAGTACTTTTTACTACAACTGCCGGGTCGACAAGTCAACGTGTCCATCGATCGCCTCAAACCAGCTTACACTATGAGCGAAGAGTCGTCTGAGGATAACATAGAACGGAGGACAAGATCAGGACGTGTTGTTAGACCTCCCGTACGCTTCGCTTGAGGGGGAGCACTGTAGCAGCATCGACACAGCAGCTCACACTGAAGCTCGAGAGGCGCTGCCCGGTTTATTATATGCTGTGAGACAGCCTACCACGCATCTCGCTCGCACCCTCCGCACATCTTAATCCTTTTACGCGGTCTTCACAGATTCAGTTATTTTGTATATATTATGATTTAATAATAAATAAAGCGTCTCAGTCTGCAAATAGCAAAACATTG
>OY735262.1:6099662-6276072 GCA_963457715.1 Argyresthia albistria | reverse complement strand
GCCACCAACTACTCCAAGTCTCCAACTGTACAGCATACACCGTAATATTGTAAAAACCGCGAGAATACAATCTAACGGTTTTAAATCCGTTAGATTGTAATCTGTCGATTTATTGTGAACTGTACAGAACCTCATACATTATGTATAACGCGTTAGTAGATAAACTGAAATAAAGAATTAATGGGCAAAGTGGTTGGCCAGGATAGGTGGAGGATATAGGGGATGAGCGAAGCGAATCAGCGTTTATCCTTCGTGTTAGGTTGACATGTAAGTACAAAAAAAAAACTAAATAAACCTTGTTGATTTTGTTCACAATAAATCGATAGATTACATTGTGTCGTTTTTTCCGTTAGATTGTATTCTCGCGGTCTTTAGGGTTCCGTACCCGAAGGGTGCCAAACGGGACCTTATTACTGAGACTTCGCTGTCCGTCTGTCTGTCTGTCACCAGGCTGTATCTCATGAACCGTGGTAGCTAGACAGTTGAAATTTTCACAGATGATTTATTTCTGTTGCCGCTATAACACATACTAAAAAAAAACAAAATAAATTTAATATTAAGGGGGGCTCCCATACAACTAACGTGTTTTTTTTTTTTTGCGGTTTTTATAGATAATGGTACGGAACCCTTCGTGTGCGAGTCCGACTCGCACTTGGTCGGTTATTACAATATTACGGTGACAGATAGCGAAGTGACGTTTTCATAGTGGCGTCTCAGTAGTTTCCGCTTTGGCCATTCTCCAGATAACTTGGGGGATCTGTGACTCCGCCTTCATCACCGTCGTGCTTAGCTCACATCGACCGCTGCTGGGCGTAGCCATCCTCTATATAGCGCCAACCTGCAACGTCCTCTGAAATCTTGGCGCTAGTCCTTCCTCCTTGCTATCTAATACATTGACATCCTTCAGTTGTGACGATATTTCTATTTAGTAGGATTTTTAGCAGCTTATTACAAATCTTCGATTTCTTTTGACTCAATGTACCTACGGTCCTGCTGTCAATTGTAAATATTCGACAATAGATATTGGGGCTGAAATCGCCGCATAAACTGACGCATGGCATCGATGAAGTTGCTAGTCATTACGGGTACGTCTCCCGGCATGATTTCTGTTTTCGGTCTCCTTACATCTACCTATCTGTACATAATTTAAACTATTCTTGTGTGTTTTCAGTCCCCTGCGAGAGGAGGAGATGCTGACGTCCCGAACACTGCAGTACCCCGCCCCGGAGAGCGGCCAGCTGAACAAGAAGCCCAAGGAGTCGAAGAAGAAAAGACACACCGTCAAGAACACGGAACCCACCGCCGATAAGACAGAGAAGAAAAAGAAAGTAAAGAAATCTAAGCACAGCAAAGACGATAACGTTGCAGACTTACTCAATGTGAACAATTCTAATGATCTGTTGATCACGAACAAAGATGAGGGGGGGAAGGGTCAGGGGGGCGGGGACTCGCTCGACGACCTGAAGAGCTCCAAGACTGACAAACATAAAAAGTCAAAGAAAGAAGGAAAGGAAAAAGATTCCAAGCGAAAGAAAGCATCCAAGAAAGGTAAATATCGCAAAGAACGCTTGTATAGCAGATAGATAAATAAATTAATAATTGATATGGTGCTATAATGTTCCAATAGCCGTTCATGGGCATGCTATCGTCCCCCAATAGTCAGCCAGTTAAGAGGGACCGGATACTGAATTTCCCATACATACGTAATACCATGATAATTTCCAATTCGAGAATATTTCAACGTGTCTGAGCCTACATTCGGATTAAGACAGTAATTACCTAGTTTCTGTTGGAACATTTGTTTCAAAATAATCAACCGACTTCAAAAAAGGAGAAGGTTCTCAATTCGACCCGTATGTTTTTTTTTTCTATGTTTGTTACGCGATAACTCCGCAAATTATTAACCGATTTGAACAAATCTTTTTTCGGCGTATAGGTAATACCTCAAGGGTGGTCCCATTGACACCAGGTCAGGATCTGATGATGGGATCCTGGAGAAATCGAGAGAACTCTTCAAATATTATAGGCAGACCTATAGTGATTTTTGTGTTTTTCATAATAACTCGTGCAAATGCACATGGTAAGCATAATATTGTGATGCGGAACTGCTGATGAAGACCACATGTGGCCACCAGATCTGCTCAATACTAGGTACTGCTTTGTACAGAGGTTCCTTAGTAGCGTGGGGTAGCACTGAGATGGGATTTGACAAAATTAAGTCCCCAAGGGGGGGGGGGGGGGGGGATAAGGGGTTAAAGTTTGTATTAAACTCAATCTAATCAAATAGGGTTTGTGGAAGTCGGTTTTTTCTAAAGTTTACTTTTTTTTTTCAATTATTACCTACCTACTTAAAATTATATGAGATTTCATACATTTTTAGGACGTAAACGACGTATTTTCCGCCTATTTGTTTTGTATTAAAAACTTAACCATTTATCATGTAATAGTAATAGATCTGATATTGTCAAGTTACACAAAGTCGAAAAGAAATAATCAAGTTTCATTCATCATTTTTGGTATTCACAGAACATACCCGAAATTCTCAATAATTTTGAGCAGCTTTCTTGCTGTCTCTGCCCGGCAGCAGCGGGCGGCAGGGGAGAGGGCGGGGGTACGCGCTCACCCGTGTCGCAGTTTCAGTTGATGCCAGATTTTGAAAAAGTAGCAGCCATTTTAAACTTTTTAGCCTGATCAACTTCTAACAAAATCGATATCTGAGGATCCGGTTGAAGTCCAATCATGATTCTCGAGTCAGATTTTGAAAAAGTCGCCAACTCATTTTGAAATTTTAATAAAAAAAAACTCCCATAAAATACGAAGTTACCGCCATACAATTAAATTACATGATTTTATTTCGAATGACCTTTGCACTAGTTGCCACACCGCTACCAGTGGGCCCAAATTGGGCATGGTTCTTTCCAAAATATTTGTCACCAAAACGCAAAAATCGGCTTTTTTAAACGTCGAAAAGACCATACACAAGCTAAATTGACAATAATATTGTCAGCAAATTACGTTTCGTTCACCAAAATTTTACAATTGTCATTTTCGATTTCCAGAAAAACTACACATTTCCTCGCAGAAAAAAAGCACTTTGGTATGAAAAGTGACTGCCAGCTATCCATTAAACACCTTTTTATAATCAAATTAGGAATAAACGATATAAAAACCCAACCCCATGTCTCGCCTACGACATCTAGTGACGAATTTGGAACTATTGAAGTTGTTTTTTTTAAATCGCCCATTGACCGCGCCCTCCGTCGTCGGCCTCTTATGTCACAGCCCAATAACTGTTTATTTATTTTGCTTTCAGAGAAGCGCGATTCCAAAACCGGTTATGAAGAAGCATTAGGGATTTCCACACCTAGCAAAGAGGTAGTATAGTGCACAATATAATATCATCGATGTATTCCAATTTATCTTGATTCTTGTCACCTATACTCAAGCGCCGTGTTAAGTGCAATCTTGGAGTTGGACTATTCCAATTTTAATAGGGAATAATAATTTATGTATGTTATACATTACCTTACTGTACTTGTATATTATTATGATTCCACAGCTGATTCTCAAGAGTGAAAACATGTCCATAATAATGTTATATTGTGTTACTTTAGTCTATGTTATAATTACAAAGGCAAATATATAATCATGTACAGTTTATTAAAAAGAATTTATGAAATAACTCATTGATTGTTTTTTTTTTGTCTAGAATTCGCATATTGTGCATTTCTAATAACTTTTCCCTTTTCCGTAGTTTGCTAGTCATTCGTCCCATTGCTATAACGGGTATTGTTATTTGGAACGCACAATACACGTAAATCCAAAAATGTATAGATATTCATATACAAAAATGTAAATCTAAAATATAAAATCGGTCAAGTGTGGGTCGAACTCGCACACCAAGGGTTTCGTACCACCGTACAAGAAAACATACGGACTAAAAAACAAAAAGTTTTTACTGCTTTTTAAAAACGTCTCAAACGGACCACGCACGTTCAACTAAACTAGAAAGTGGCTCAAGTAGTAAGTGGCCGCCACAAGTAGTCGGTGGCCGCCACATGTAGTCGGTGGCCGCCACAAGTAGTCGGTGGCCGCCACATGTAGTCGGTGGCCGCCACAAGTAGTCGGTGGCCGCCACATGTAGTCGGTGGCCGCCACAATTAGTCGGTGGCCGCCACATGTAGTCGGTGGCCGCCACTATTTGAACCCAAACCCCTTTTTGCTGTACAACTTCGCCCGTTGACTTGAATCGGAGAGATGGGACAATCGCACGAGTGGCGTTGTGGCGGCGGAGATACACATTTCAGGTCTGCCTATTACGTCACGATTCACAAACAGACAGCGGGGGAAGGCTTAATAGGCCGATTTTAATGACGGGCGACGGGCCGTCGCTCATAGTTCAATAGGTTAGTGTGGGTGTTTGTTAACGCGACGGGCAACGGGTACATGTCCGCCGCGTTAACAACACCCACTCTCATCAGGCCTTGCCGGCCGCCGCCGCTCTTCCTGTCTTCTTGTAGCTGACCGCGACCTACGGACAATCACGAATTGAACAAAGGGAAAAGGGGACTAGTTCTAATACTGGTCAGATTTCTCTTTCGTCGCGTAAAAAGTAACAATATAGGTTACTTTTAACAACTTTATGCACTCTTGCTACGCTAGCACGGCCAACGAGATACATCTGTTGACAAGAGAAATTGATATTTTTTACGACAAGGGCCTTGCGTGTGTGTGGCATGCATGCTGCCCGTAAAGGTACGAGAATGTAGACCAAATATGCATGAGAGATGATAGAGACAAAGAGATGTTTGTCGATCTCCTCCGTCCTGCCGCACACATACCCACTCCAGGCAGTGATTAACCGCTAAAATAACAGCAGATTTTTGTATCTCACGAAAAGGGAATTTGAACAAAGTGTACATTTAACTTTAACAGAAATCAGGCGAAAGGGGAAATAATTAAAACTAAAAAGCAGATCTAAATTACATTTTATTTAGTAACGACCCATTTTGGTCAAGCCAATAAATAAATACACTGCATTAAATTTAGTGTTGTACTTAATTTTACTCAAAAGATGAATGTACTAACCATGAACACAGAAGACGACATTCGATTCAACAGAGATGTACATGAACTTAGTCAACGTTTGCTATTTACAAAGAAACATACAAGTACACAATGTACAGTACAATGTAGGTATATACTAAAAATACGTGATTATTGCACTGATACACGTTTCAAAAATGGGCTCGTCGGCCTTTAACCAAAACTAATGAAATAATAATTGTATATGTAGATACAAAAGACATGACGTTACTTGTTATATTCATAATACTTTAGGGCAATCGTTACACTTGAAGCTTACATAAAATTGTACAAAACATGCCAGCGATCATTTAGTTCATTTCACAGTGCTGACGCAACAACAATTAGATTTATGTATTTGTTTTAAATTAATTACACTACTCAACAATCAACATGATGACTTCTTTATTCTTACTACCTACCTATTTAAATTAACTACTTCAATAAATAAAAAGACGGAGAGTGAATGTATCCTATCTAGCCGTTGTTGGACAACTTTTACAAGAAACATGAAAAGCTTGCGACATCTCAAAGTGATATTATTACAGATACGTATAGAATATTCCAATAACAAATAAACAGCGTAAAAGATACAAAATTATTTTAAAATATTCTTTACAATCATTTAGAAATTAATTAATTTTTTAACAAATAAAAAATATAATAAGTATTTCTTTACTAACTACAATTCAGTATGTAACAATGGCATAATCACACTACTGTATTACTCTGTAATAATAATGTAACTTTAAATATAATACAATACAGACGTGGGAGTTTCCCGTCGCTACAATAAGCTTTATAGGAATAGACAGACAATATCAATGATCACATGGTTGACTATCACGATCGACCGCTAATGTTTACTCTAATGAAAATGAACTCATTCTGGCACATTCTTACAAGCAAGCACATGGAAGTAACCAATACTCGTAGGCGATACCTCATAGACGAACGAACGTACGCTGTATGAATGTGCTTCGAACGACGAATGGGTCATACACAGCGATATTTTCACAGGAATTTTCGTCAGTTCTCTGGTGAATTCTAGTTTTATCCAGCAATATGAATCACGCCAAACTCCATTGCTCGCAGAAGCACAAAATAGTGCTTGACTTTGACAGTGACTACCAAGACGTTAATTAATGTTTATTGCAAGGGGATGAGAACTTAATTTCCCCTAATTTTAATGTCATTTATTTTCCTTTTCGGCCAGGGGAATGACAATCTCTCGACTGAAAGGGATCTAATAAAGCGGCTGAGGTCGTTCCGAGTCAGTTATAGTGTGACAATCGATATAGAGGGGATGATCGTCTACGTCACGTAATCGATGTAATATTTGTAGACCTGCGCCGTGAGTCGCGTACTGACTCGCACGGCAATAGCTACAGCGAGGGCGCAAAATCCCGGTTTGTTTGTAGATTTGGCGGCGCGTCTCGGCACCGTCGACAGGCCAAAACTGGCATCTCCATGCCATCTGCACGCGACTCCCGGCCCTGGCTCGGAACGGACCTCTATGTACAGCTCTTACAGCGTGCTCTTGCAACTCGTGCGCGGAATAGAACCACACAGAGACCCCATGTTAAGCCAAAAACGTCCCGCTTGTATGACCCGAATACTGTGTGTTGTACTCGCTTACTTCTCCATCATGTAGCGCGGGATGTCGAACTTTACCTCGACGCCGGCCTTCTTGGCGAGGTGCACGATCTCTGACAGCTGCACCACCAGCTTCGCCGCCTCGTCCAGGTCGTCGCGCGGCACGATGCGCAGCCCCGACTCCGCGATCAGCTTGCGCGCCTCCTCCACCTTGGTGCCCTGTCGCACAGAGTGCTCTAGATAAATACCGAGTCTGCTAACATTTACAAAACTGCATCAAAATCCATCCACCCGCTATACCATATCCAATATAACAGATAACTTAAAAGCTAAACTTGAACTTCATAAAATCCATTTTTTAAACACGAGGGATGTTACCAAAACAATCGGAAAGAATCGAAATTGTTTATCCAGTTGAAATAACAGAAGAATTGTCATCGCCATCACTGCTATCAGCACTTAAAGATATTAATTATTATTTGGATTTTATGAAGTTTTAGGTTAGCTGTCAAGTTGCCTGTTATATTGGATAGGGTATAGGCTGCCAATGACAGACATACAGACAGATATATTAAGCTGGGGTCCCACGTTATCACGGGCCAGACTGACAGGCCGTGGGAGCAGTCGCGTCCGATGGGGCCTGTGGTGGTCTGGTCCCCAATTCTACAAACGGATGTATCCCAGTTGCTTTAGCGAGTGCGCAGAAACCAGTTTTGGGCTTGCGACCAACGCCGGGACGTGCCGCGCCCGCTACGAACCAAACTGGTTTCTCCGCCCTCGCTATAGCAGCTGGCATGCTATCCGTTTTTAGAATTGGGGGCTTGTTGTCGGCCGTCCGGCCCGTGTTGTTACAGGCAGGGCCGGATCAGCACCAGGCGTGGCGCGATCCGGCCTGGCCTGTGTTAACACGGGCCGTAGGACCCCAGCTCCCCCTTCCCCCAGCACTTCAAACTTATAACACCCTTCTTTTGGTCCTCGTGGGTTAATAACGAATCTTCGTCATTGTTCGAGTAACTACCAGTTGCAGATTCTTTCATCATTTTAGCAAATCTAAGGATCATCATCGTATCGTCAGACAGGCTGACGATATAAACAACATAGTGTCACACCGTTTCCCATACGGGGTGACAAAGGCACGATTGTCCACGTTCAGCCAGTTATACAATACTCCAACCTGCGTGACAGGGGGCAGACCCAGCGCCGCAGATCCATAGGGAGATAGAATAGTTAGTAGCTAGTTATAAATAAACAAGCGTTTGGCTTTAGTTATTATATTACTATCGTGACATTTCATAGTGTGGTGACGTTAGAGCATTGCCATCACATCAGGGACACAAAGTTGTATTCAGTGGCGCAAAAAATTTAATAGGCTCTTTGCCAGCAACGTTAGCACATGTACCGATTTTGCGTTGCGGCATTCTAATGTATTTGTGGAACGCGTGGACGGCGTATCAGACGTGTTACTCCTCGCGAGATAAACTGAGATGGATATTCCGAGATTACCAACACAGAAGTTACTTTATTCTATCGAGTTTAGTTCCACTGAAAGTGTTTGGTATTTTTGCAGACCTCCAATGAACCTCCAATGAGCACCTCTTCGTTTGGAGACGAAGAACTTGAAGGACTTTACGGCATTAGCGGAACTGCCCTTATAATTTGTTCAAAATGTTTACCTGAAGTCGCACAATCACCGGGATCTGAATGTTGAGGGTCTTGGCGGCGTTGATGATGCCCTCCGCGATGACGTCACAGCGCATGATGCCGCCGAATATGTTCACCAAGATGGCCGACACGTTTGGGTCTGAGAGGATGATCCTGAAGGCTTCCTGGAAGGGCAATTAGCATTTATATACGGCGTGTTGCGTTAGGCGCACGCGATCATTTAGCAGCACTTCTTTGCGTGAGCTTAGCCACTAGAGATATGAATTCTAGTCATCATAAATAAACATTTGATCCAGGCTATACGAAGAGGTTGCAATTCTTTTTTAACCCCTGCCCGACGAAGGAAAACGGGGTGTTATAAGTTTTACATCATCCAAGCTCAGTAAAGAGGTTTTGCTGCTGTCCACAGAGTACGTGAAAGTTGGCCTAGCAACACAATTTTCAAATCCATGACGTATCACACCACTGCATAGTTACCTATGTGATGATTATAACGTACCCACTATGCTTGACAGTGTGACGTTATGGTTCAGAAGTGAAATTATAAAGTTGATCTACCCCGGGTCTCCCAAGAGACGGATAAACAGTCAGATAACTTTTTTTGACACTTTTTGTACGTGTGAAATGTCAAAAGCCCGAGATAAACAGACAGATAAACGCTGAGGAATGAGAGAACGGCACATACTGTTGGCGCGCGAGTTCATGTCCATCGGAGCCTGAGGTGACGCGCGGGGGCAGCGCGCCCCGCCCCGCCACCCACCTCGCCGCATTCGTCCGCAGTCGAGTGTTGTTCTTGACGGTGACGCGCGCTTGTCGATAGCGCTACTAAAAACGAATAACTACCTACTTATTATTACTACATATTAATATATTTGGCCGGGCACATTTTTCAATTTCAATACGAATTGCCTGAATAGCGATGGCAAAGATGTTTTTCTTCTCCTTTCTTTATATCAAATTTTATTTTATGCATCACAAGCTTTTTTTCTTCAGATCCTCTGCAACACTTTGCTGAGTCAGAGCCTTCTCTCTGTTTACAATGCATGTTTTTGATTTTGTTTATGTACTGCTGCTGAATTAATTGTTTTCCTGTCAAACGTGTATTGTAAAAGGTGAATAAAGTGATTATCTATTTAACATCTGAGTCTACATTTTATTTGTTAATGAATGGGGGGCTATTTGGGATTTTTTGTAATAAACCATTAACAAGTATTGGGTAAATTTATTTGATAAAATGTATTAATTTACTTACTTTGTAATAAAGTGTAATAAAGTGATAGATATGGTTGACCAAATGTGTAATTATCGACATCGTCATATCCGTTTTATTAATTAGGTCACAACACTACCTCATTCCTCAGGATGGACATGAACTCGCGCGCCAACTGTAGTCGTGCAATTATCGTCAAATCAACTCCTTGACTCAGGCTCATTGACGCCGTAATGACGTCACTAGGCCTCAATGTACTCGACCGGGATCTACACAACACAACGGCACGTTTATAGACGGAGCGGGAGGGAGGTCGGTGTGGTGACGGTGTGGTGACGGTGTAGTGACAGTGTGGTGGGAGTATTACCGCGACCGCCTGCGCCGTGGCGCCGCCGCCGACGTCGAGGAAGTTGGCCGGGTCCCCGCCGTACAGCTTGATGATGTCCATGGTGGCCATGGCCAGCCCGGCACCGTTCACCATGCAGCCGATGTTGCCTGCGCACAGAGACTATATATCCAATTGACTGCGCCTACGTTCATTTGAGATTTACAGACTTGTATGGACATTTCATTTTATATGGGTCACTAGTTGCTACACTGGTGGGCCCAAGGTTCATATAATTTTGGTCATTGTACTTTCGACCAGTAATTTAAACATAAAAAATAATGAAAATATACCTAATAAATTATACACTCATAAGGCTGGATTCACACGGCATAGTCCTGCACGTTTTTTTGCAGTATACGTCTTAACGGATAAACAGTGGCCTTGGTTCACACGGCATTGTCCTGCACGTTTTTTTTGCAGTATACGTCGTGTGAACCTAGGCCACTGTTTATCCGTTAAGAAGTATACTGCAAAAAAACGTGCAGGACTATGCCGTGTGAACCACGCCTAAGGCGTCACCTGGGACATTTTTTGCATCATGCCATGTCTCTGCTATTATCCAAGTCTGCGGCGAGATGCAAATAGCGGCGGAGAGGTGCTCCTAAACGGGCCAGGTTTTGCTGCAATATGTATCCAGCAAATATTGGTGTCCCTCTCTTACTCACATGATAGAAAAAGACACCAATAGTTGCCGACCACATATTGCAGTGAAAATATGGCCCGTTTAAGAGCTCCAATATAAATACTACCGCCGCAATTGCCGGTCTCAGTATTTAATTGAACAAGTGATCTAAGCTAACTCAAGTGGTGCACTTACCGTCAAGCGCGATGTAGTTGAGCAGGAACTTGGCTGCCTCGATCTCCTTGGGGTCCTCCTGCGTGATGTCGCGCAGCGCAAACAGCTTCTCCTGCCGGAAGTCCGCGTTGTCATCGAAGCGGAACTTGGCGTCCAGGCAGAAGACTGCAAACAGGCGCGTGCACATTAGTGGTAATGCAATTAAGAGTAGCCTTTCGTGCGTCTGTCCAAAGTCCGAGGCGCGCGAATTTCTACCTACCCGAGATATAAAGTTCAAATCCTATGAAAAGATAGAAAAAAGATTTGGGTCTTTTGGGGACGCTGGGCGGTTGAGTATATGTATATGTCGTCATCTGAAAAAAAATCTAAAAGCGCTGAGCGGTGGTAGGCGATTTACGCCAGTGTGCTCATGCACGTAAGGACTTTATTGCCATGCATAACACCACATCCTTTTACGCGAATCACGTCAGTGTACCCATGCACATAAGGACGCTATTGCCGTGCGCCACTCCTTCGCCTCCATCGTTCTTTTTAAATTACGACACCTACATGTAGAGCTAACTTAATTTCTACCATTAATAACTTAATTTCTACCATTAATTTTCTGAAAGATTCTCAAAACGACAGATAATATTTACCTAAAGTAGAGCATCGTTCGTCGCGACATTGCAATTCTACATTTACTAGTTATTTTTATGTGCACGTGCTCTAGTCGCGCGAATTCAGTTTCTCGTATCTTGGGGATGCCCCTCCAAGACTTGGGGTATATCCATCCTTCAATGACTATAATTTGTTGAGGTATAAGAACCTGTACCTAATTCTCTCTTTGTCCATATGTTAAAATTAGTATAATCTTAAATAACTAAGAAAATTTATGAGTTACCTTCCAGAATACGGTATTGGACAACACACATAAACATATACATACAGGCACATACATTTCTTCTGGCCCCACACTAGGATACCCTGTGTTGTGGGAACCAGAAACGAAACATCACAAACATGTAAACATCCAAGACCTACAACACAAACAACATTAAAAATATTCGACAAAATGTGTGGTAATCCTATCAAATAGTAGCGTAGAAATCTATATACTTCATTATATTTTAGAAAAATATGTTTATTTTTAATACCAAATTCCGAAATATTTATTGCAATACCCTTTTTTTGTTCGTAATATAATGTGACAAAAACATGACCGACGCCATTAGAAATACAGCGTTTTGGGCGCAGTTTTTGCAAATTCTATTTTCTATTAATAATTTTTATTGAAACTACCGAAGATATTCCGGAAATATTCATGTAGTGCGCTTAAAATGTAATAACATTTATTTATTTATTTATTTTAAACTAACTTAACTACTTCCAAAATAAGGCCAATACCGTATGATACTCTTTTGTAAACACATTTTTACAAGCTTGAGATACATATATATATCTATATAAAATGTAAAAACACTTACATGTAAAATTACCTAAATCATGATTATTTTGTTAACAGCAGCCCCAACTAAAATGTACCTGTGGATGATGCTGTGGGCTTCACAATAAAAAATTTTTGTTTTTGTAATAGTTAGTTACATCTATGTATTGTGTAGTTGTTTTTCGTCCCAAATAAATAAAATAAAATAAAAAATAAAATACTTACACTCGCCAGTAATGGCGTCTTCGGCGTAAGGGTTGACCTCAATGAGTAGAGCATCTTTTTCTAGAAACAGTTTGTACATTTTCTTGATCATGTCAGATGCCATGTCCATTTTGTACCCAAGGCCTATCTGTAAAAACAAGAATGCGGAAAAAATATAAAATTCATAATGTTTTGAAGTTAGCAAAATAGATTGGGAACAAATATAGGTATGAACGTCGTCCTGTCCAGGGATTGCTCTCGATGACATGATAAGTCTAGGAATGTATCGCTCCCCTTCAAATGATAATATGTATAGATCCTTTTATTGACTCATTAAACACACATCTAGGCTCACTTAGGTTTCCTTTTTAGGGTTTCGTATCTCAGAAGGAGAAACCCTTATAGGATTACTCGTGTGTCTGTCCTTCCGTATGTCACAGGCAATTTACTCAGAGCATATTGGACCAATGAAGTTGAAAATTCATACACATATCAATATCTGTGACCCAAAGATAGAGGTGCAATGTAAATGAGGAGGTAAAAAGCAAAACGTGTTTTGTCCGTCGCCTCCAAATGTTGGGAAAACAGAAAAAACTTCTAATTATCTTCTAGGTAACAAAAACAATTGGATGTTTATCTTATAAGAAAGATATTAAGCTATAGGAGCATAAAACTGTTCTGTTTACTTTTACATTCAACCTGATTTTGCTAGAATATAGAAAATAAAATTGGAAAGTCCTTTTTTTGCATGAACTTCAGGGGACAAATCACCTTTTGAAAAGATTCATAATTCACAATTTCATAATACTTTATTGCATGGAGACCAAACAATGTGATACATAGTCTTATAAAACAAAGGCAATTAGGCAAAGGCGAGCTTATCTCTAAAAGAGATTTCTTCCAAGAAACCTAGGCAAGATAGGACAGATTGTGCTGAGAGTACAGTCCAAGTGCACAATAAATAAAATGAAGCTAGAAGAAACTACATAATATCTACTATAATATATCTACACAATAAAAATGCTACATAAACCTAAATATTAATACATATTATATTAAAATAAATATAGTAGAATACATAAACATAGATATAAGTCTACTTATATAATAAAGATACCTATCAAGAAAGAGAAAGGAAGTGTTCTTTCAAACTTTTCTTAAAAGTGAAAATTGAGGGACTGTCCCTTATAGCGCAGGGAAGTGCGTTCCACAACCGGAATACCCTCAACCTGAAAGAGTGATCATAAGCAGCAGTGTAATGTCGAGGAGTCGAGAGAAGAGACATCGTGTGGGATCTCCTATTGCTATCCCTGGGGAAAAGAAACTCAAAGCGTTCACGAAGATAAGCGGGATAGCGGGGATTTCTCAGAATATTAAACAGAAACGATAGAATGTCCATATCACGGCGAAGAAGAATCGGTAGCCATCCTAGTTCCCTGCGATGCTGGAAGACATGGTCATATTTGCGCAGTCCGAAGACAAACCAAATCCCGAGGTTCTGAAGTTGTTCGAGTTTGTTCAGTTGTTCTTCGTTCGCACTGACCCAGCAAACATCCGCGTAGTCGATTAAAGGGAGTAGAAAAGACTGAGCAAGGGTGATTTTAGTCCACAGTTTTAGTCTGAAGAGGGAGAAAGTACTGCAACCGCAAAAATCTAAAACACAGAAACGTTGCTATTTAGAAAATGGAGGGAATGACAATCATAGATTTTTTTTAAACTTTTTGTGACCAAATACGTTTTGCTTTTTACCTCCTCAAATATATAAATATGGAATATGGGGGCCAAATGAGAAAAATCGGTTAAGTGCGGGTCGGTATCGCACACGAAGGGTACCGTACCATCGTACAATAAATCAAAAGCACTCAAAACAATAAAAAAATAAACAAAAATAAAATTTAAAAAGTTTATGCCTTCACGAGATTTGAACCGACGACCTCCGGATTGAGAGTCTACATCATACCGGCTAACCACAACCATGTGGGTTGACGCGAAATATGCTATCATATTTAAATGTGTAGTATATGTGTCTATGACATGGTTGCTATGACAATAAATAAACAGTTTCAGTCAAGAATTTTGAAATGCGTAAGTGTATCTAAACACGTCTCTTGTATCGGGGCCCCCTTTAATTTGCAATATCTCTCGTATTTCAGTATTTGTGGTTGGTGCGGCAACAGATCTACACATTCTGTGAAAATTTCAGCTTTCTAGCTATTACGGTTCGTGCAGACGGACCCGGTGACAGACAGGACGGACGGACGGGACAGCGAAGTCTCAGTAATAGGTCCCCTTCGGGTACGGTACCCTAAAAATTAAATTAAATAATTTCGAAATATGCCGTCTGACATATCAAATGTATTTTTAGGATATTTTTAAGACTTAGATCATTCAACAATTAAGTGATCACTGGAAGAGGTGGGAATACATCGGATTATTGGGAGGGGGGGGAGAATCCATGATTACGTCATCTGCGCTTCGTTTCCGGAAATAAATTATATTTAAATATTTACGTCCAATTTTGAAGTTTATTACTGGTAACACTTACTATTAGATAGATGAAACCGGATTTCCGGGATCGGGATCCCAAATTTAGGTTATTTAAGACCCATAGAAACATGACATACGTGTCAGTGCTAATAAACAGCAAAATTACGTACCTAATCAAGGTGAGGGGGGGGGGGGGGGTAAACCCAAAAGATTACGCTGTGATCACATAAAGGAGGGCGGGGTTAAAAATACGGCCAAAAATTAATGATCACGTAATTGTTGAACGATCCCTTATTTTGAAAAAGTTGTGCTCAATAATATGACCGATTCGCATGTCATCAAAACCTCTAAGTGCAAAAGCTTGAAAAATGGAGCACTGCATGAATTGAGTGAAGAAAACCAACAAAAAATAGTCGAGTGCTGCGTTAGATTACTCAATCATCATTAAGAAGAGCTGCGATTGGAATGTCCTTGCTCCAACAGATTACCACTTTTTCCGGAATATGGACAACCTCTTGCAAAGAAAAAAAATTCAATTCCGATGAGGGAGTCAAAACCACCTTCAAAGATTCCATTGATTCTCGCTCTCACAATTTTTTAGCAAAAGAATAAATGAATGAACTATCGATAATTGAAACAAAAAGTAAACTTTAGAAAAAACCGACTTCCACAAACCCTATTTGATAAGATTGAGTTTAATACAAACTGTAACCCCTTATACCCCGCCCCCCTTGGGGAATTAATTTTGTCAAATCCCACATCAGTGCTACCCCACGCTACTAAGGAACCCCTGTACAAAGTTTCATGGGTCTAGGTCCACCGGTTTAGGCTATGCGTTGCCTGCCCGTCAGCCACGCATTGTATTTGTACCTAGTATTGAGCAGTTCTGGTGGCCATGTGTGGTCTTCATCATCAGTTCCTCATCACAATATTATGCTTACCATGTGCATTTGCACGAGTTATTATGAAAAACACAAAAATCACTATAGGTCTGCCTATAATATTTGAAGAGTTCCCTCGATTTCTCCAGGATCCCATCATCAGATCCTGACCTGGTGTCAATGGGACCAATGGGAAGGTAAACCCTTTCAAACAAAAAAATAATTTTCCAAATCGGTCCATCCGTCTCGGCGCAATCGGGGAACAGACATAAAAAAAAAAAAAAAAGAAAAAAACAAATATCCGGACGAATTGTAAACCTCCTCCTTTGGGAAGTCGGTTAATAAAATGACGCCAATGGTCCATAGTAGGTTACCCAAACCCCTTTGATTTATTTAGTACTACAGTATTTTAGGTACCTACTTTTTTATGTAACACACAAAATTTTAATGTATTTACGGAAGAGCGGGTTCTCCTGGCACAGGTATTATTTTACTTAAGGAGGAAACTTCACATAATATGTTATTGAAATACTGTGTGTTAAAGATATAAATAAATATTATATGTTTAATGAACTACATACCTTTTCAATAACCCTCTTGATTTGCTCATCAGTGATGCCGGTCTTGATGTCAATGGGCTCATATGTTATGGCCTCCGGGTTCTCAGCGGCAACATCTTCAATGTTTACTCCACCTTGAGATGAGGCTATGATTACTGGACCCTGAAATAATTGTTAATACATATATTATTAAGGCTCTGGGGGTTGCCAGATTTTTTCATGGTTTGGGCGTGGCCTAGCTTTTCCCCCCGCGCAGCCATGCCTCATCCCGCATCACGAGATCGCGACGCCGGAAACCAAAGTTTCAGAACAACGGTATGCTAGTGCGTGTCAATGATAATTATAAGATTATGATCTAGATACATGTACCTACCCCACCTACACATCAGATTTTATTGTTTATGTATGTACCTGACTACCTGTCTCTTGAAATGTAAACCTCACTTGTTCATAATTGACTTTTTACATAGTGAAATCTTCAATTGACTTAATTATTAAATCAAAATTTTTGTTTAATTTTATGTATAGCTGTGGATTTTTGTTCAATAAATAAATAAAACATGTATGGACGTACCTATCGTTCAAATTAAAATATATCAAAGCATTACGCCCCGTTTCCATTTAGGAAGACAGTCTGAATTATATATAACCTATTTGATCTACTAACTGCTATGCGTATTACCGAGTGATGTTTTATTGTAATATGACGCTTTTTTAGGAAAACATCTTGGATATAGGTATACTTTGCGTCACATAAAATAACCGGCCAAGTGCGAGTCGGACTCGCGCATGAAGGGTTCCGTACTATATCTATAAAAAACCCCAAAAAAAAGACGTTAGTTGTATGGGAGCCCCCCTTAATATTAAATTTCTTTTGTTTTTTAGTATTTGTTGTTATAGCGGCAACAGAAATACATCATCTGTGAAAATTTCAACTGTCTAGCTACCACGGTTTATGAGATACAGCCTGGTGACAGACGGACAGCGAAGTCTTAGTAATAGGGTCCCGTTTTGCACCCTTCGGGTACGGAACCCTAAAAACGCTGGAGGCGATGGAGCGGTGCATGGCAATAGCTTCCTTATATGTATGGGTACACTGGTGTAATTTGCGGAAAAGAATGTGGTAATATGCATGGCAATAGCGTCCTTACCTGCATGGACAAATTGGCGTAAATCGCCTACCACTGCAGCGTTCTTTTTAGATGATTATATCTATATTCATAAGGATGAGCAACTTATGATATGTGCTAAGAGAGTTCATGACTGGTTACCTAGAACTAACATGTGACAATGTTTCCGTTTGGTAGGTAGTTGTTTCTCATAGAATTTTCCACACAAAATTAGATACTTTTTCTCAGAGCATAGAGTTTACTTTTACATGAGCATAAAACTATCGAATGTCAAAACGAATGAAACCACTCACGCAGCTCACGCTTCACGACTACCTCGATTATCGATTGTTTTAGGATTATTCGAATACTTTGAATGATTTCTACAATCGAGTGGCTTAGCGATTGTTATTCACAATCGTGCAACAGAGTGGCAAGTATAAGTTGGCGTTCCTGTGGCGGCGCCTCCTACACACTTTTATCGCCGCCGACAAAAAGTCGCCGCCATCTTGAACATTTTCGTTACTGGTCTGATTTGCTTCAAAATCGATACCTGAAGATCTGGTTGGAGTCCAATTATGATTCTAAAGTCAGACTTTGAAAAAAGTCGCCGCCATATTGATCTTTTTTGTAATGTACTAGGCCGATTTGCTTCAAGATCGATTCTAAGGATGCGGTTGGAGTCCAATCATGATTCTGTAGTCAGATTTAGAAAAAAGTTGCCGCCATCTTGAACTTTTTCTAACTATAGTCTATTCGTGATAAGAATGAAGTGGAGTCATCACTGTCCGGCGGCTTAGCCACGCCACAGATTAATAATGGCCACGCCCCGTAACCAATCAAATCGTTTCCTCTTATCAAGCCAAGTTCACAGTGACCGGTTGAAGGCAAACTTTCAAACGCGACGGTTGTGTCCTGTCCATTTTAATTTTAATTTCACAACATTCTTATCACGAATAGACTGTAGACGGATTTGTTTCAAAATCGATATCTAGGAATGCGGTTAGAGTCGAATCATAATTCTGAAGTCAGATTTTGAAAAAAGTCACCGCCATCTTGAACTTTTTAGTTATTGGTCTGATTTGCTTCAAAATCGATATCTAAGGATGCGGTTGGAGTATATTCATGATTCTGAAGTCAGATTTTGAAGTTTTGTGCCGCACCGGCTTCAAACTGGTATTTTAAGCCCCGCTATAGCTATTGCTATGTGATATCAAATTTAAATTTTGCAATATGGGTATGGTTTTCGAGGTATTTTGGGGTTCTAGTGACGAATATAGAGTCCATTTTGCATTTCAAGATGGCCACCGCGCCTAATTAAAATTTTGTAATGTGGGTATGGTTTTCGAGGTATTTTGGGGTTCTAGTGACGAATTAGGGGTCCATTTTGCATTTCAAGATGGCTGCCGCGCCAAATTTCTGTTTGCAATATGGGTATGGTTTTCGAGGTATTTTGGGGTTCTAGTGACGAATATAGAGTCCATTTTGCATTTCAAGATGGCCACCGCGCCAAATTTAAATTTTGCAATATGGGTATGGTTTTCGAGGTATTTTAGGGTTCTAGTGACGAATATACAGTCCATTTTGCATTTCAAGATGGCCGCTGCGCCAAATTTCTATTTTGCAACATGGGTATGGTTTTCGAGGTATTTTAGGGTTCTAGTGACGAATTAGGGGTCCATTTTGCATTTCAAGATGGCTGCCGCGCCAAATTTCTGTTTTGCAATATGGGTATGGTTTTCGAGGTATTTTAGGGTTCTAGTGACGAATTAGGGGTCCATTTTGCATTTCAAGATGGCCACCGCGCCAAATTTCTAATTTGCAATATGGGTATGGTTTTCGAGGTATTTTGGGGTTCTAGTGACGAATATAGAGTCCATTTTGCATTTCAAGATGGCCACCGCGCCAAATTTAAATTTTGCAATATGGGTATGGTTTTCGAGGTATTTTAGGGTTCTCGTGACGAATATACAGTCCATTTTGCATTTCAAGATGGCCGCTGCGCCAAATTTCTATTTTGCAATATGGGTATGGTTTTCGAAATATTTTAGGGTTCTAGTGACGAATTAGGGGTCGATTTTGCATTTCAAGATGGCCACCGCGCCAAATTTCAATTTTGCAATATGGGTATGGTTTTCGAGGTATTTTGGGGTTCTAGTGACGAATATAAAGTCCATTTTGCATTTCAAGATGGCCGCTGCGCCAAATTTTAATTTTGCAATATTGGTATAGATTTCGAAGTAATTTAGGGTTCTTGTGGCGAATTAGGGGTCCATTTTGCATTTCAAGATGGTCACGGCGCCAAATTTCTATTTTGCAATATGGGTATGGTTTTCGAGGTATTTTAGGGTTCTAGTGACGAACGAATTCGCGTTTATTCCCAGTAGTACACACCCCGCCGTCCACACTGTTACGGTATGGAAAAAAAAATCCCATACGGTAACAGTGTTGACGTAGGTATGGGACTTTTTATTCCCCAGTAGTTCCGTTGGTTGCAGTTCATTGCGTGTTGAAAAATTGTGTCGATTTTGAAGCTAATCGGTTCAGTAACAAAAAAGTTCAAGATGGCGGCGACTTTTTTGATATTTGACTTCAGAATCATGATTGGACTCCAACCGGATCCTCAGATATCGATTTTGAAGCAAATCGGTTGAGTAACAAAAAAGTTCAAGATGGCGGCGACTTTTTTTAATATTTGACTTCAGAATCATGATTGTACTCCAACCGCATCCTCAGATATCGATTTTGAAGCAAATCAGTTCAGTTACAAAAAAGTTCAAGATGGCGGCGACTTTTTTGATATTTGACTTCAGAATCATGATTGGACTCCAACCGGATCCTCAGATATCGATTTTGAAGCAAATCGGTTAGGTAACAAAATAGTTTAAGATGGCGGCGACTTTTTAAATATTTGACTTCAGAATCATGATTGGACTCCAACCGGATCCTCAGATATCGATTTTGAAGCAAATCGGTTCGGTAACAAAATATTTCAAGATGGCGGCGATTTTTTTAATATTTGACTTCAGAATCATGATTGGACTCCAACCGGATCCTCAGATATCGATTTTGAAGCAAATCGGTTGAGTAACAAAAAAGTTCAAGATGGCGGCGACTTTTTTTAATATTTGACTTCAGAATCATGATTGTACTCCAACCGCATCCTCAGATATCGATTTTGAAGCAAATCAGTTCAGTTACAAAAAAGTTCAAGATGGCGGCGACTTTTTTGATATTTGACTTCAGAATCATGATTGGACTCCAACCGGATCCTCAGATATCGATTTTGAAGCAAATCGGTTCGGTAACAAAATATTTCAAGATGGCGGCGATTTTTTTAATATTTGACTTCAGAATCATGATTGGACTCCAACCGGATCCTCAGATATCGATTTTGAAGCAAATCGGTTGAGTAACAAAAAAGTTCAAGATGGCGGCGACTGTTTTTAATATTTGACTTCAGAATCATGATTGTACTCCAACCGCATCCTCAGATATCGATTTTGAAGCAAATTGGTTCAGTAACAAAAAAGTTCAAGATGGCGGCGACTTTTTTAATATTTGACTTCAGAATCATGATTGGACTCTAACCCGATCCTCAGATATCGATTTTGAAGCAAATCGGTTCAGTAACAAAAAAGTTCAAGATGGCGGCGACTTTTTTGATATTTGACTTCAGAATCATGATTGGACTCCAACCGGATCCTCAGATATCGATTTTGAAGCAAATCGGTTCGGTAACAAAATATTTCAAGATGGCGGCGATTTTTTTAATATTTGACTTCAGAATCATGATTGGACTCCAACCGGATCCTCAGATATCGATTTTGAAGCAAATCGGTTGAGTAACAAAAAAGTTCAAGATGGCGGCGACTGTTTTTAATATTTGACTTCAGAATCATGATTGTACTCCAACCGCATCCTCAGATATCGATTTTGAAGCAAATTGGTTCAGTAACAAAAAAGTTCAAGATGGCGGCGACTTTTTTAATATTTGACTTCAGAATCATGATTGGACTCTAACCCGATCCTCAGATATCGATTTTGAAGCAAATCGGTTCAGTAACAAAAAAGTTCAAGATGGCGGCGACTTTTTTGATATTTGACTTCAGAATCATGATTGGACTCCAACCGGATCCTCAGATATCGATTTTGAAGCAAATCGGTTCGGTAACAAAATATTTCAAGATGGCGGCGATTTTTTTAATATTTGACTTCAGAATCATGATTGGACTCCAACCGGATCCTCAGATATCGATTTTTAAGCAAATCGGTTGAGTAACAAAAAAGTTCAAGATGGCGGCGACTTTTTTTAATATTTGACTTCAGAATCATGATTGGACTCCAACCGCATCCTCAGTTATCGATTTTGTTGCAAATCGGTTGAGTAACAAAAAAGTTCAAGATGGCGGCGACTTTTTTTTAATATTTGACTTCAGAATCATGATTGGATTCTAACCGCATCCTCAGATATCGATTTTGAAGCAATTCGGTTGAGTAACAAAAAAGTTCAAGATGGCGGCGACTTTTTTTTATTTACTTTTATCTCAGCTTGGCAGGCATAGCACATGTTGTTCATTGTGTAAAGTTGCTTAGGACGACCGCTAGGGGCGCCACTGTCAACCTTATAAAGTTTCTTCTGATCTCCGCTGATATAGAGACGGCAGCACTCAGACAACGATGAGCAAAGAATGAAAAAGTTATAATGTGGTCGATTCTCTAGGTTACACTGACTAAAATTACATGACAATGGGGCCAATTCTCTAGGACACACTCACTAAAATTACTTGACAATATTAGCTCCGACGCTCTTACGCGGTTGCCATAGATTCCATTTTCGAACTCAGTTTTGAATTAGTTCATCAGTACATTAAAATAATTCAAAAGTCAGTTTGAAAATGGAATCTATGGCGTCCGCATAAGAGCTGTCAAACTTAATATTGTCAAGTAATTTTAGTCAGTGTAACCTAGAGAATCGACCACAATATTAAGTTTGACAGCTCTTATACTGACGCCATAGATTCCATTTTCGAACTGACTTTTGAATTATTTTAATGTACTGATGAACTAATTCAAAAGTGAGTTCGAAAATGGAATCTATGGCAACCGAGTAAGAGCGTCGGAGCTAATATTGTCAAGTAATTTTAGTGTGTGTGTCCTAGAGAATTGGCCCCATGTCTGTGAGGATCGAACTTGGATCACTTGTGTTACTCAGTGCTGGCCCAAAACGATAACAATCCGAGCCATTGCTGATACTAAGAACTGATTCGAATATTGACATATGATCGTGCGGGCATTTACGTTGTATTGATTGTGCAGGTAATTTGGAATAATAATTGAAACAAAAAGTAAACTTTAGAAAAAACCGACTTCCACAAACCCTATTTGATTAGATTGAGTTTAATACAAACTGTAACTCCTAATCCCCAATTGGGGAATTATTTTGTCAAATCCCATCTCAGTGCTACCCCACGCTACTAAGGAACCTCTGTACAAAGTTTCATTGCTCTAGGTCCACCGGTTTAGGCTATGCGTTGCCTGCCTGTCAGCCACGCATTGTATTTGTACCTAGTATTGAGCAGGTCTGGTGGCCATATGTGGTCTTCATTATCAGTTCCGCATCACAATATCATTATGCTTATCATGAGTAAATACACGAGTTATTATGAATAATTGAAATAACCGGCCAAGTGCGAGTCGGACTCGCGCACGAAGGGTTCCGTGCCATTATCTATAAAAAACCGCAAAAAAAAATGTATGGGAGCCCCCCTAAATATTAATTTAATTTTAATTTAATTATTTATTTTTGATATATATACTCAATATATTGTGAACATTTTAAGCGTCTACCTGCTACCATTATCAATATCGAGCAAAAATGAGCAAAAAATTCACGTTTGTTGTATGGGAGCCCCCCTTAATATTAAATTTCTTTTGTTTTTTAGTATTTGTTGTTATAGCGGCAACAGAAATACATCATCTGTGAAAATTTCAACTGTCTAGCTACCACGGTTTATGAGATACAGCCTGGTGACAGACGGACAGCGAAGTCTTAGTAATAGGGTCCCGTTTTGCACCCTTCGGGTACGGAACCCTAACAAAAAGTAAGCTAATACCCGATACTACGCCATACCCATATTGCAAAATAGAAATTTGGCTCGGCAGCCATCTGGAAATGCAAAATGGACCCCTAATTCGTCACTAGAACCCTAAAATACCTCGAAAATCATACCCATATTACAAAATGAACTCCAAATTCAGATTAGCTCGATGGCACCATATTCCTAAAGGACTTGTCACAACGAACCTTATGAGATGAGTATGAGAGTAGATAAATAGTGTATGAACTAAACATGGTGTGAAACTACACATAACTAGGTTTAAAACTCTCGTGGGATACTATCAAAAACACCCACTCGTGTTTTAATACCCCTCATTATGGAACAGTTTCATAAACTACTATTTCAATCCTACTGACTACCAGTAAGACACCGTACTACCAATTTTCAGGAGTATCAAGACGAATCCCATAAATTTTTTAGGCCTTGGCTACTTTTGAGGAGGAAAAACCGTATTTTATTATGCCATGACGATGCCGCGTAGCAATTATTTTATGACTGACTTTTATTGAGACGAGCGACACAACCTCTCCCTTCGAGAGCCTAAGCGGTAATGCCTCCCGTCGCCTTCGCGCATACCCGCATGCAATTTATTTCAGCGCAAGTGATAAAATGAAGATTGATTCGAAATCGCCGATTAATTCTAAAATGTTAAACACTAAACTTTAAGATATTTCGATTACCTATTTTTAGACACAAGAATCAAACCAATATTCCTCGTAGAATTGCTGGAATAACTCGATTTAGGTAAAAAAGGACTATTCGTTTATATTTTTTTTCATATACTTTATGATGACATTATGATCTTTTCAAACACTAAATTTTTAGGCAAGGGACTATTTTATAACATATATTTTTTCTGGATTCAGAAAGTGTCTCAATCTGCTGGAAAAACTCAATCTGTTGGGCATTTTAGCTGGACGGGCGCCTTAATGTATAATTTAGTCAAAAATAAAATATGTTGAGAATTTGCCAAAATGGTGATGTTAATGGTCCAATAACTGATTGACACATTATTATGTCGAAATGGATCCAATCTTGTGTGGTGTGGCCGTGTGGCTGTAATCAGAAGTATTTATTCACATTGACATTCGAATTTAGTTTTTTTTTTCCTTTAATTTGTTCTGCCGGTAAAATGATGAGTACAGCCAAACATTGCTGAGCCAGTATGACTATTACAGTCTATCTGTGAGAAGAACAATGCTCTGCCGTCATACAGTCTCGCACTAGTACGGAGAGCACTAATCTACTCACCAAAACAACTCACTAAGTACACAAGTACCTATTTGTTTTGCTATGTATGCTTTGTTTTTTGTAAGAATGTTTATGAGCTACTGCAACCTACCCAAATGTTCCTATAAGTTATTGTTATCTTGTTCTTGTGTGTGAAATAAATTTCATTTCATTTCATTTAATTTTATTCTGTATAACTTACATTAAAACTTCGCTCCATCATAATAGCCATATAGAATTCTCGTCGGGGGAACTTGCGCTCAGTCACCATGACCATGTTGCAGATCCGACCTGCAGGACCAGTTTGTTTTGTCACCAATAGCTGGCCCAACATCTTGCCAGCAATATCACCAGCGATTTCAGCTCTGTAAACAATCAATGTATGCTTTATAGATGTGTAAAACACCAATATTTATATGTATACCTATATTATAATTTAAATTTTGCATTTTTTTTCTAAATTTGGTTCAGTGTTGATAAGGGGGATTTAAATAATGCTTCATATCTATGGTATAGTAATTTATGTCATTTAAATCTAACCAACAACAAAAAACACATTATAACAAGTATAACTTACGATTCCACCATACGGACTCCACCCTTCAGCCCATTTTTAAATGTACCCCTGCCACGGCCTCCAGCAAGAACTTGTGCTTTCAGAACAATGTCTTTTGAATTCAGTTCGGTAGCAAATTTCTTTGCTTCTTCTTTCGTTTTGGCAACATTGAACTTAGGCACAGGAATGCCTGCATCACGCAGCAGTGTGTAACTGACATACTCATGAACATTCAAGTTGCGGACCTGCTGTTTGTTGGCAGCTGCCGCAGCCAGTAACTGGAGAACACATAAACAATCCTATCATGGCACACTTTTCAATCAATCTTTCAATTGTCTTTGATACTAACTAGCTGGAAGTAGATATAAATTGATTGATCAGTCCAAAGGCCACTATCTGTAGAGAATGCGCTGATAGCCTTTGTCAACAGCAGTTAAGTCTCCAAAACATTGTCCATATAAAAGCAGGAGATTTTCACTAAAAAACATGCAAACTAATAATTTCTAATTCCTGAATTCGATGACGTAAGGTCACAGTCGAAGTGTAGTGAATAAACTGACAAGGTCAATTTATAAATACGACGTATCATTAGTTTCATAACTTTGTAGGTCAAGTTGATGTGTTGTTTTTAAGTTTTATCACCCTGAACTTACAAATACAGTCAACGAATCAGTGAAATAAGGCAAAACAGATCCAAAAAAGTGTTTCTATTTTTTATGAAAGTATAACCTTGAGAGTAAGCTACTAGTTAAAACAATATAAAGTGATACTTAGTGGTAAAGATGTAAAAACTAAAACAAACTTACCCTACTCCCATTTTTTAGAAAAACATTTTCAGCAAGACCAAGAGAACGAGGAAGGAGGGACGCCATTTTTGGATTTGATGTGTTTTTTTTTGTGAAATGGATGACAGATGACAGAATTGAGCTCGCTACAGACTTTTCGCTTCGCGCGCGACGCGAAGCCACGCACGAAACGTAAGTGTGGAGGCTGTTCGCAATTTCGCATATTCTTCGCGGTTCCCGTCGCGTTCGCGCCTCGTTCCCGCAACTTGTAGGTTTTTGTCCCGCGCCCGCATCAAATTGAAGCATCTCGCAAAGAGCGAACACGAGACAACCAGCGCTGAGCGCTCCACATTCGCGGGTGGCTCAGTCCCAGTTGCAGGTTGCTCACCAGCAAGTACCACGGAGACGGTTGTGTTTCTGCGAATTATGCGACTGTAAAATGATTTGGGAATGCAATAACGAACTGGAAGTCTCGAATTGACATTACAACAACAAAGACCTTCCCATACTGGGTGGCAGTGGCAGAGGCACAGATGTGGCCAGTTATTCGATACCTACTCCATTTTAATACATCGCCGTAGCTAAGGTTTTCTCACGATGTATTCCATCACCGTATGTTAGTGCTTATAATTTGGCAGGAAATGCTAGAAACAAAATCTTGCGGTGTCGCTCGCCGTCCATTCTCGCCGAGAGCGCGAGCGAACAGACTGTAGGTTGCGATGCGAATGTTGAATGACTACAATACAATACAAGTTTCGCGCTGATATTCCCGTGCGTGTCTGGTCTGGAGGTTAGTTACGCATGCTAATACGCGTACACCGGCCTTCTGTTCCGCGACGAGCTATCAGCGCTATCATCGCTCACGTGACGTCACGAACATCATGACCGTTCCGAATGGGAAATCATGACCACCAGCGTCTATCACACCTTCTGTTCCGCGACGGGCTATCAGCGCTATCATCCCTCACGTGACGTCACGACCATCGTGACCGTTCCGAATGGGAAATCACGACCACCAGCGTCTATCACAGATATCCATTCGGAACGATAAAACGCGACGGTAGACGTCGACACTGACAGATGTCAAACCATTATAACAAAACTTTTGTTAATTTTTTGAATTTTGAGTCGTAGACAGTCGTAGTAGTTAAATTTTCTTTGTATTGAGTGATTAACACCCAGTTTCCTGGGCGCTGATTAAAGTTAACAGGTTGGTTAAATCAGTTTCGGCCAATCAAGTTCCGTCATTTTGAATAATAGCGGTTCGTGATTGGCTGAAGCTGATTTCACCAACCTGTTAACTTTAATCAGCGCCCAGGAAACCGGGCATAAGCGAGGAAATCAACAATTACGGAGCTTCAGAAGTCTGCTGGTAGCTGTTCTTAGTTTGATTGTCAGCTGTCAAAGTGACAGCTTTCACAATCTATCAGTGCTAACGTTCTCGACGATGGTCACTGATATCCCAACATGACGGAGTTGATGATGTCTTCATGACGTCATGGCAACCATTTTGAGATATCGTTGTCACGTCAAAAACTGATTCGGAATGGCATTGTAGACGCTGTAATCGATTACGGCGCCGATGGTCGATGTCACGGAACGCGGCAACAGATTTCATAATTTTCATAATTTCTTTATTGCACGGAAAACAATGTGATACATAGTCTTAAAACAAAGGTAAATAGGCAAAGGCGAGCTTATCTCTTATTCCAATTGGAACGATAAAGCGCGACGGTAGACGTCGACACTGACAGATGTCAAACCATTATAACCAAACTTTTGTTATTTTTTTGAATTCTGAGTCGTAGTAGTTAAATTTTCTTTGTATTGAGTGATTAAGTGAGGAAATCGACAATTATGCAGCTTCAGGAGTGTCTGCTGGTTGCTGTTCTTAGTTTGATTGTCAGCTGTCAGAGTGACAGCTGTCACTTTTTAGATCGATCTATCAGTGCTCACGTTGCTCGACGATGGTCACTGATATCCTGATATCCCAACATGGCGGAGTTGATGATGTCATTAATGAAGTAATAGCGTCCATTTTGAGATATCGTTGTCACGTCAAAACTGATTCGGAATGGCATTGTAGACGCTGTAATCGATCACAGCGCTGACAGCGATGTCGCGGAACGCACCGCGGGACTTGTTCTCAACGTTCCAATCGTAGACAGAGAATTCTCTGTCTACGGTTCCAGAGGTTCCAATCCAAGTGTTCGGGGGATTTCGGGATGATTCGGAAATGTTCGGCGTTGCTCGTCAGCAGCCGTGCTGATTCTGCGTTTCGTACGTTTCATTGTAGGCGGGTGTAGGTTGGTGGCGCTTTCCATAGAGTTTCATTGATTTGAGACGCTTTTGTGACAACCAACGCCCTCCTTTGGCGAGTAGCGTGTTTATCGATATTAATTTTATGGGTTCTTTGTTACCCGCCATCTGTTGGCGATTAGCATGTAGATATCTTAGTTCTCTTCTATATGGTACTAGGTAGAGCTACTTTGTTTGGAGCTATATTTGTTATGATTTGGTTCACTTAATCGGTTTTGTCTCATAAGGACATAGGCCGAACAAACTAACAATGAAGAACAATATGTGTCGATAGATATCAAAAACGCCCAAGTCACTTCTAAACGTTTTTTGGTTATTGACGTTAGTTTTGTAGTTTGACCCTTTTTCTCAAAAAGTCTGTTAATAATGTTTTGTGCAATGAATATTTACCTGAAAAGTCAAAAAATATAAAAACCAACATAGTTTTACTATGTAAATCAAAAATTATCGGTAATTTTTGTAAGGACTTAGGCTGATATGATATAATAGTAATGGACTTGGTCATTTTTGAAATAATTGAGCAATGGACTTGGGTCAGTTTGATTAATAGCAACAGGACTTAGGCAAGATCGATATTGACGTAATGATTGGGTACGGACTCAGAAATAAAAATGCAACAATAAATCTGAACACTTATATTATTGAAAATAATTCACTTTTACACCTATTAATACTTTTTCGGGTTTCACATGTACCTATTATTAAGTTAATTACCAAAATACAAATATCAGTTTGCGGACACTTCTACCGCCTTCTAAAACATATAAAAGTTAAATAAAAGCAGGAAAAATTAATTAAACAAAGTCAAATATCTCTTCTGGAATACTACAATCATCTTCACGCTCATTAGCAGTTTGGCCGGCGTGACCGGGTAGAGCTAAAACATTTTTAAAATAATTCAACTCCGGAATTTCTAACCACTGTTCTCCGAAATGTTTTTTTAAGAGTTTATTAACATCATTTAGCTTCTCTTGTTTGATAGTAACAGGATTATTCATTCTATCAGGTAACATTTGAGATATTTTTTTACCTTTTTTTGTAATAGGCAAAAGTGGACATAAGTCATTTCTGTACGAAATTTCGCCACGCACTAGAATTTTCCGAGTCACCTTTTCAATTATTATGCGCTTGCATTTGCTTATTTGGAAATGCAGACTTTGCGTATTTTTAAGTATGATTTTGCATGCTTCTTTCCAATCAAATACAGGTACTTGATCAACAACATGATAGATAGTCGCATTAGACGACATTAACTCGATATAGTCATCTGGAGTCAAAACATTTTCTAGACGTCGAATTTTTTTTTCAGTTATCGCGAATACTCTGTCAGGAGGAATAAAGCTGTGGCCTGTCACTGGAAAAATTATCTCAACCTTGGAAATGTCATTTTGCGTCTCACTTAGCCATTTTGCTACCATCCCAATCAAAATGGAGTTTTTATTTTGGCCACCACACCCATCGGCCACAAGCCTAATTTTTTTTTTGCCTTCCATATTTAAACTATTTAAGCAATGGTAGACGGAAGATGCTATTTCGTTGGAGCTTTTTGGTGCTTTGTCCTCAGTCCAAACATAGGAGAAAACATTTTGAGGTGTTAGGCTTGACTTAGAGCTGCCCACAACTATAGTGAAATTATAAATGTATAACTGCCTTGAGTAATAGGTTGATTGATCTGGTACCCTGGGCATAGGTAAATTTTTTTGGCAGTCAAATGAGAGGATAAGTATCTCTGGATCTTCGTCTTTCAATAGCTGAAAAAAGCATTTTGCTCTTAATTTATGAATTCTATATTGAGTACGCATGCTTTCCTTTTCGATGCTGTTTTGAGACCTTTTTATTTTTTCTAACAGTTGAAGGCAATCTGAGCAGACATCCTGTCGTGGTGTTCCAAATCCTATGTTGAACGAAGTATTGAATACCTTTCTGAAATAAGATTTGGTTACAGAGAAGCCCGGTGCAGCCTGATCCTCATACATTTTGTACATCTTAGTAATGTTAAGACTTGGGTCGAGATAAATTCTCCGTTTTATCTTGCTCCTACAGTAATGTGAATCCAGAGGTTTGAATTTCATAATAAATTTCTGTACTGATTCCAATTTGGACCTAAATGCAAATCTTTTTCGATCACCACCTCTTCTCTCCGTTGCACTGGTCCCATTTTCTGAGAACCTTTTAGTGACGCCTTTTATTCTTCCCTGTTTAATGTTTAAGACATCACAAAAGGCTTGAAGGCAGACTGGAACATGTTCATTAGACTTGTATTCGGGAACAAAAAAATGATTGGAATAAGATTTTTGGTTCCTGGCATTTGTTCTTGATCGTTTTCGTTGCACTGGCTTTATATGTATATATTTAAGCATAAGGTTATCTTGATCAATTTTCCTGTTACTTGAATAGAACTTCTTATGGAAGTAGAAAATGGTATTAGAAGTTAAAGTCTCACATTTGTATTTACATTTTTTTGGGTGCTTGCATGTGGGCTTTTTGGGTAAAGATTTCGCCGAGTACCTGTAAAGAAAAAAGATATACTTACTAACATAAAAAAACGGCACATTTTACCCGTCTGAAATCCCACTAACGTTATTTGAGTACGTACATTCAGGAGCAGAGACACCTGACCCACCCGATCCCATACAAAGCTGAGAGTAGCTTACGATCGAGTTTTTTCACCAATAGTTAGTGAGGTTTAGGTGAAATTTTAAGTAAAGTGGGGTAAGAAGATCGGGTGGATCAGATTTCTCTGCCCCTGACTGTACCTAACAAACTTAAGTTAGAGTTGACGAATACACATAACTTTATCTCTGTCTGGTTAAAAAAAACAAAGCAATGAAAATCAAGAAATAATAAAACAATCACTTTTGAATTTAATATGTAAGTTCATATTTGTTACTTAGTTTGGTTAATAAATGTTTCATTATAAATTATTACGAGTAATAATACCATTTTTCTATTTTATAATAATTATTCGCCGTAAAAATCTCAAAGCATTTATTAGGTACTAATGCATGTTTTAGTTCCCCTGGTCACAGTCCGGCCCTGACAATGTTTATGATTGTGATCTCCCGAGACTGAGATGTTGGTATAAAATCACTGATAATACGTTTTCACTTACCGATCTTGTCCATTTTTGTTTTTATTGTTACTTGCACTATTCTTCTGCTTCTTTTTTGCTAACTCTGGAGGCACAACATTCACTAAATTATCCATAATTCAAATAAAAACACAGAGCGCGTTTATTCAGAGCACGTGAGAGAAACAGGAATGGCGGCCATGACAGAGGAAAGATGGCGCGTGATTGGTTGTAAAGGACTTGGGCTCGTATGATTTGAAACACCTGTGTGACTTAGGTTGGATTGAAAAAAACTATAAATTTTGGACCTTATTTCCTTAGGCATGCCGTGGACTTAGATTGGATTGATCTAGAGCAAAAAAATCGTAATTTTTTCCTTAATTATTTAAATAAATAAAACTTCAAACGGTTGGTACTGGACTTGGGCGAGTTTGATATCTATCGACACATATATGCTGGAACGAGAGCCCTATTTAGCTATTGTTAACCGACTGCATTCGTTTCATTGTCTTTATTTAAATCACTACGGTTAATGAGTTTATTTACACGATCGATTAGTTTATGTTTTAATTACGTCACAACTGTCGATTGTCCTTGTGCCACCCCGTATGGGAAACGCGTGAAGCTATGGGTTTGTTTAGTGTTATCACTGGTCTCGTCCTAAGCTGTAAGACGTGACTTTAATTAGTACTTTACGTTACGACGACGACGCCACAATTTGGATCAAGTATTTTTGAGGACTAGGAACAGTTGGACTAAGTACCAAATTTACCTAGTACGACCAAGTACGACTCATCTCTTTGTTGTTGTCTCTTGTTTTTTTTTCGGCTTTTACCGCAAATAACAGATGGCGCCTCTTTCTTTTTATTTTTCCCGTTCTGAAGGACTGTCGCCCCTCTGGTCACGCCTTTTCCCATAGTAGGGGTGGCAGAGGCACAAGGGAGGGCAGATCCAGGATTTTAGTTTGGGGGGGGGGGGGGGCATTTTGACTATGTTCAGTATCTTATTTATAAAGTATATTTAGTAAGTAAGTAGGTACATTGAATGTTTACAAAATAAAGTTACGCGCCTTGTACCGCTTTTGGTAAACTTTCAATAAATTCACCCACAGTAACGGGCAGGCAGAGGCACTAATGGGGCGGGCGGCGTTAGCCGCCCCGGAAATTTTCCATTGCTAGCAAATCGAGTAAAGAGAACCTTAATAAAACCAACTCATAGGGCGGCGTCAGCCACCCCGGAAATGTTTCACTGCTAGCAACACGAGTAACAAGAATCTCATAGGGCGGCGCTAACAAGTCGTTTGAGGAGAACCTCATAAGCACTCAAAGGGTGGCGAAAATTTCCTATGGCTAGCAACAAGTCAACTAAGGAAAATCCAATAAAAATTCATAGGGCGGCGTTAGCCGCCCCGGAAGAATCATATGGGTAGCATGGCAAATAGATTTCTGTTTCTTCTGAGTATGCTGTGTAAAAGTGCACCTGAACCATCAATATGTACCTGAACCGAAAAGTTAAGTCAAAATAATAAAAAACCTGGGCCGTTTGGGGGAGGGGGGCATGGCCCCTATGCCCCCCGCCCCTGTATCCGCCATTGCAGAGGCACTACTGTGCCCACTTTCAGCCAGTGATTCAATACTCCATTATGCGTGACAGGGGGCTATCACATAGCCGCATCTATGGAGTAATGAAGGTTTTCTCACGATGTTTTTCATCACCGTTAGAACGTCTGTATAACATACTTAAGATAAATGAGTTAGGTGTATCTCATTGGTACATGGTCAGCACCAGGATTCGAACATGCATCTCCTGCATGAGAGGCAAGCATGAAACCCACTAGAACATGGAGCTCCATAAATATATTCATATAATATCAATCATGTTGATATCAAATAATATACCTAATAGAACATTCAAACTTTAATTTAATTTATTGATATTTAGGATAATTTAATTGATCTACAGACACATCTATTATATTTTTCTTTTGTTCTTCTGTCCATATACCATTTCCGCTAAAATAATGATTTCTTTCTAATAAATATAGCACTAAACTTAACTTTTGTGATGAATTTAATTTCACATAATCAAGTTGATCAGCAAATGGCGATCGGACACTATTAGTTATTGGGTTCACTTGCTTGAGAGCTTCTGTTACCTTATTCCAGGGGTATAAAAGTATAGTACAGTTTTCAAAAATGTCCTTTGGTGTAAATTCTTTGGACAGTCTTTCATAAACATATTTCACCTGAACAATAGGAACATTTATCCAGAATGGGTGTCTTTTGATCATCTTTCTTATATCAGTGGAGCTGAATTTCTTTCCCAAAGCCTCAGACAAACAGAACACCAAGTCCTTCCCTTTGCCAGCTCTATCGCCAGGTGATTTTTCAAACAATTTGTAATATGCCGAGCCACCTGACAGAATATTCAGACTGAGGCATTTCTTGTTATTTTTGTATAAACTGTGTAATCTTTGGATGGCAGTAGTATTGTGGTAGATCATCTTGAGGAATCTTGGGTGGTTGAAGAAAACTTTAAACTCAGGAATTTCTTTTGCCCTTGATAGCCTTTCTCTCACAGTTTCAGGACTCAATGTGAATAACTCAAAACATCTCACTTGAGCTTCATTTGTAATTCCAAAAGCTTGTAATATGTTCTTTATCTCTATGATAGTCTGATAGTTTTTAAGAGCTATCTTAGGATGCAGTCTAACAATTTCTTTGACATCAATTCCACCAATTGTTCTGACCTTATACAGAATGTGTTTCAAGTTCTCTGGGTCTGCATGGATCAGGTAAAAATTACTTTTAATTTTGTGATTTGGAAACATAATGCTAGACTGCAATATTGTCAATGTCTCATTTATCACTGCAAGTGGTCTGTGTTTGATAGTAGGATATGTTTTGATTCCTCTCTGAAATTCTTCTTCAGTCAAATCCAACACAAGTTCTAGGTATCTCTGAATGATTTTCAAGCGTATATGGTAGAATGTTGTCTGGTCTACACAGCCGTCTATGAGCGTTGTTAGAGATGTGGGCCATTGCGTCATATAACCAGCAAGACGATTCTCAACATTGAGGATTGCAGATATCAGTCCTGCTTTCTTGAGTTGCTGTACTGTTCTTTGTTTCACAATAGATAAGAACAATCCGATGTTAGCTGGCGTGATATTTTTAACACCACATTCATCCAAGACCTGGTGACGGTACTTCAATGTTATAGGCAGAATGCTGAACAATGTAGGGCAATCTAGCAACACTTGCTTATTGTATCCCAGCTCTTGTACCACTCTGATTAAGATTTCGATATCTTTTGTCTTCAACTTTGTCACAACAGGATTTTTCAGCCCTAAAAACTCTGCTTCACTTCTGTTTATGCTGAATAAATCACTTAGATTTGTTGTATGAGGTTTTAGGTTATTTGCACTTGAATTGTGCCTTCCTTGCAAGTATAGCGCACTTGCACACCTTCGCAGAGCCAAAGATACCTTTGAAAACATTTTTATTCATTCTTGTTGCTTCGATTCGAATTCGCAAATTCTTTCTTTCGTTTCTTTATCAGAACCAGCTTGTAATATTTATTTTGTTTGATAGATTGTTTGTGTCAAAACTGTCAAATGAATGTTGTGTGTGTTTAGTGACATTATTATTTTTGTACAGCAAATGGCTTGTGTTTATAGTAGCCAAATAATAACCTTGATCGATTTATCGGTCGATTCTTTCGTCAACCAACGATTTTAATGAATGTACGAACAAAAGATCGAACGATTTAAGCGTAGCCAGTGTAATGGTAGCCAGTCTCAGTAGCCACAGCCAGTCACCGCATCTGTCTGACTGATCTGACAGTTGGGCATGGATTACTTATTTTATTACTCTGTGATGGGCTAGCAGCGCGTTAGAGCAGGCGGGACAGGATCCCTATCTATATAGTCTGTGGCAGGGGGCAATAGGGGGAGGGGCGTTTTGGGCGTTGTTTACCGTTTTCACTCACCGAAAATTAAATTAATTTTCATCTATGAAAAGTTCTGCAAAATTGGAATCCCGTGATATATTTGTATAAATATTAATTGACGGCATCCAAGATGTTATCTAAATCCAAAACAGGATGGGTCGCCACTGGATTCTTTGCCGTGGCATCTTTGTTCATTATAATGGCATTTGTTAGCCCATATTGGCTGGTAACTGATGGGAAACTAAAGAATCCCAAGTTTATTAAAATTGGTAAGTTTTGACTAAGTTATTCTCTTCATCTTCTACGATCATTCTGGTCCCTTGCTACGCTGGGTACCTACTTAGAATCCCACCCACCTTTACTGGCAAAGTAATATAAACTTGCAATTTCAGGTCTGTGGGAAGTGTGCTTCAACGGATTCACGGAAGTTCATCACTGGTACGACACAGTATTCACCGGCTGCTGGTGGATCTTTGAGGAGGAATACTACATAATCCACAACATACTGTTGCCTGGGTTCTTTGTTGCGACACAGTTCTTCTTCACAGTGACCATGTGCTGTGTGCTTGTGTCAATGTTTTTGACATATCTGTACTTCACCAAAGACAAGGATGATAGCCACTATGTCACTTTGCTGGTTACATTGGGAACTGTTCTAGTTATTGGAGGTAAGTACAGCAGATGTATAACTCAACTTTGATATACCTACCTACACAGATCAAGGTTAGAGTGTAGATAAGGGTAGCCAAGAAAAAAAACTAGATTTGTTTTAGATCACTCATGAACTGATAAATGTTAAACTTTTTTCCTTGCTTATATCCCAGATATTACTTAACATATGCACCCCCCATTCAAACTAATTCAAAGCCAAGATAGGCTACATGAGCCATATGAGCGCACACCAGCGAAGCCCTCAATAGCTGAAACAGTCGCCGAGACTGAAACCAGTCGGAACATCATCATCAGATATTACTTACCATACCATACTTTGGCTTTACATATTTTCTGGGTGTAGGTAAAATATTGACTGTCTTTTTTTTGCAGGTTTCTCTGGACTAATATCAGTAATAACTTTTGGTGCCCGTGGAGATGGTCGTGACTGGATGCCAAATTGGGAACATAATGATCTCGGATGGGCATATGCTTTGGGTGTGGTTGGTGTGAATTTCCTCTTCCCTGCTGGTATATTATTCTTAGTAGAAGCTAGAGTACACAGGTATAAAAGATTACATGAGCTGCAAAGCAGAGACCCCTCATCTTATTCTATGCATGAGAGAAAAGTCACTTATGCCAGCGGCCATACTGACATATAGGGTTTTATTAAAATTATTCTGAGACCGCAGTGACTTACATAAATAATGACTCCCATTATGTATTTTTTACACATACATATCTTTGACTTTTAATTAATAAGCATTGTTTTTTATTTTAGATGCATTTTTAAATATTGATTAACAAAGAGTCTCATTGATTTCTTTAGGTGTATTTTTAATTAAAATAAGTAGGTAATCATTTTATATTTTGCAATACCTCTGTAATTATATAACATTGTTATTTTAGTGTTTTGATTGTAACATAGGCATCATTCAACAATTACGTGATCACCGGAAGGGGGCGGGGGGTCGGGTGCTTGTATATACATCGGATTATTTGGGGGGGGGGGAGAATCCATGATTACGTCATCTGCGCTTCGTTTCCGACGACGACTAGAGTCTGGCCAGCGAATCCTGTCCTTTGGTAGTTTTCAAACTTTGATGATGGCAACATTATTTACTTGTCAAACGAATTGTTACTTTGTTTATACTTGGCTTACAACATTTTGATACTTTACTTGACTATTTCTTATTTTTCTTTAATTTCAGTTACTATTCTGTTCTTTTGGATATTATACACTTATTTAAATGTGGTTGATTGCAATTACTCATAATTGTTTCCAGGTGGCTTAAATACGGGTTTTGAATTATTTGGGTCTGATTGTGACTATGAAACAGAATAATAAAGTTTATTAATTAAGTATTTTTACTTTATACTCGAAATGAAGGCTTTTGCCCAGCAGTGGGAAACTGTATATGCGTGGTAAAAATTATATTCAGTAGGCACCTACTTAAGCCATCCCATGGTCTATGAATTTACGAACGCGCGTTTTGACTAATATAATATTCTCTTTTTCAACCAATCAACCAAGTCATGAGAGTAAATAGGTATCGAACAATAAAATAGTATCAACTCCGCTAATTCGGTGTACAGTAAATGTGACATGGCCACATCAAGATTTTTTAAATTTGCCGCGGTTTTCTTTGGACTTCTTTCACTAGCCAGACTATAGACTTGAAAGTATCTATTTTATTGACTTAACTTTATAGTTCTTACCTTATGCATTTTGACAAAATGACACACCCTCTTCCCAAATTTAGGTCATTTAAGACCCATAAAAACATGACATACGTGTCAGTGCTAATAAACAGCAAAAAATTTAAGCACGGACGAAGATTACGTAATCAACGCGATGGGGGGGGGGGGGGCGGGTTAAAAATAAAAGATTACGCTGTGATCACATTGGGGGGGGGGGGGGGGGGGTAAAAAAAATGGCCAAAAATGATCACGTAATTGTTGAACGATCCCATATTTGTAACTATGCACCAATATGTTTTAGTGATTTTGGCAAGATTTTTGATAAGTATTGTGAACTTTATGCCTGTTTCAAGCCCTCGGGTTATGCTATGTGATAGATAAATTATTAATTTTGTATGTAAAATGACACATTTATCTATCACATGTACCTAGCCCAGACATTGGGAAACAGGCCATTTTATACTGCCTTTAGTGAAATAATTCCGTCCTACAATTATATATAGTATTTTACATTTATTGAAAATATTATTTTATTATTATTATTTTACCCAATTTAAAAGACACTTAGAATCTCATAGGGCTCTAGAATATGCCACAGAATCACTGTTGAGTTCTACAAAAACATCTGGAACTGTATTTTTTGTGGCAAGTGCTTGAGCAGCCGCTCTGAAGCCCAGTGATATGCACCGTGCTTCCTCTAGTCCAGTCAACATGCCGTGGATGAATCCACTTGAGAAACAGTCACCTGCTCCTGACACATTCACAATGTTCTTTATAGGCTCAACCGGATAATGCTTAGCCTTGTCATCTGTAACAACAATACTGCCCTCAGACCCGACAGTGACTAAAATATAGCCTATTACTTGACAGACAATCTTGGAAAGTTTTATAATTTCATCAAAATCGTTGGTGATGTCGATCCTGTGATTTGGTTTTACTGCATCAGCCATAGCTCGAAGCTCGTTGATATTGGGCGAAGCGAAGCTTATTGGGCCATTACTATGAAGAATTTTGGTAGCTTTCCTTCTATCCGTAGGCTCGAAGAAAACTGAAACAGAAAGTAATAGGATGGATGGATAAGAACTGAACAAAAAGTTCACAAACAATGCCTGCGATTTGGGAGGCGACAAGAACTATATTAACTAAACTAATTAAAATGGTAGGTACCCACACCGCGTATGAGCTGGTTGGATTTGAGGTTGTCAGTTTAGTTAAGTTAAGTCATGTTTTTGATCTGTGGCTTCTATCGTGTGTTAGAAGCCACAGATCAAAAACTTAACTTAACACAATAATTTCGCCAATGTCACGTGATGAACCCTGCACCCTGCACAACACACTGTCAGTTTAGTTCCTTTAGTTTAGTGGTTTTGACACCTTCCAAATAGCCCTCAATGACAGTTCAAAATGAGGTTCTTAGAAAAAGTACAAGATACTCTTGAGCTCGAGTAAAAAGTTACATACTCTTCGTTGGTAAGGCCAGGCCGGCCACATACAGTCGAAAATTCATACAAATCTATGATCTACCCTCAGGATCTACCACATACCTAAGGGAAGTTTTCCGTTCGAAGTTTTCGCGGATTTGTTTATGATTGAATTCCGACTGTATGTGGCCGGCCTAATACTCGCTCAATACTCAATAGTTTATTTGCATTCCATAATGGTACATTTGGTCTTAATAATTATAATAAATTGTCTCACATTATGGACCCGATTGGACCCTTACGGGCACAGCAACACAGGGAGGGAGAAGGCAGCTAATTTCGTATCGTATTAGTCTTGGTTAAATCTATGGTCAATCAAATGTGGTTAAAAATCGAAGTTGGTGAAACTAGCCGAATTCAAATCAAGGCGGCAAGACCGGCAATTTTATTAATTCTAACATTTCAGTCGGGGAGGCAGTCGCTCACGTCCGAAGGAATTACTTGGAACCCACAGCCCTTCACGTCCTTCCCGGGTAGTGCTAACGAGCGACAAATCATCATCATCATAGTCATCAAATCATCTCAAGACATTATAGTTTCCAGGTGAATGAGAACCTGACCACTTGACACTGGCAAAATTAACCTCAAAAGAGGTTAGGACGCCATTAATAAAAAGAAGAAAAAGAAGAAGAACATTTCAGTCAATTTTCTTAGGACTAGTTTCCTGAGCCGTACAACAATTTACTAAAGAAGACAATTTCATTTCGTTGATTTCGTTCATTCATTCAACAATCAATCAAACATTCAACAGATTTTACAGTTTCTTGTTGGGCGTGACAAAAATCTCGTTTTATTTACAAATATTATTATTTGATAGTGCTAACTGAACCGTTGCATAGTGATTCAGCAGAGCTATTCCTGTGAGTATATTCTCGGTTTACTAATTAATTTTGTGACTTGCAAAAACCCCATTACACCCGCAGTGTAAAAGTTGCCGTGCTTCTTATACCTTCGAATTCTGTACATCTTTCTGCAACTACAACTTGTGTTACTTTCATAGGAAGATTTTTCCAAGATCTCTGAACTGCATAGCTAATATATTAGAAGTAGATTACCTATCTGACTCACTGTTGAATGCAAGGCCTCAGGATATACTGGCGTAATCCATATCGCCTGCTTGACCAAGTGTAATGGGTCATTCTTATTGTTCTCTACAATGCCTAGGTACTTGATATTGTCGTATTCTCAATGTCATATGACCCATATGGTAGGTACAATGTTTAATCGTCCAGCATGCAAATTCCTATGAATGTAGAGATACAACAATACAAGACTAGAAACAAATCAAACAAGTGATTACTTATCATGAACTAAGATGTATAAGCATTTCATTTACTGAGCTCACACACACTCTTAAAATGTCTATTTTATGAAAGAATGATAGCTTCCCATATCATAGTTTATTGTACATCTGGTATTTAGTTGATTTGGATGTAGGTGGGTGTTAGGGACAGAATGACTGCCAAAGTAAGCTGGACATTGGCCATGACAATCCTGGCGACTCAGACATAGACTATGACTTTGATATAGTACTTTAAACTTAGACTTGACAGAGCTTTGACACAGAGGACTTTAGACAAAAGATGAAAAGGCTCAACTTTAGTTCCTGACCTATTGACTAGGCTGTCAAAACTTTTTTAGCGTATAGTTGGGGTCATTTAATCATCTTCCTGAAAGTTTCAGGTAACGGAAATTAGTAGTTTTTAAGATATGATTTTTTGAAAATCTGAAAATATTGTAAAATTATGTAACAAAACGCAAAAAATATGTCAAAATCTATGGTCTGTGGTCAAAATACATTAGTTACGTTTCGTTGTATGCATATTTGAAAAGATGAATCTATTTTAAACGTAAAATATCACTTTTGATAAATTAAAAGTTGTAATTTTTCTGAAACGGAGTGCATTTGGGGTGTTGTCTGTCCGAGTTTTTGTTGGTTGGGCGGCCATTTTGAATCCGATTGGATCAATTATAGGTTACTTCCTGTTTGAAAACTAAAGATAGGTTTGTTAGGTACACACTTATAAGCAGAACCGGGAGCCGGAGCGAAGCGGAGCGGAGCGAGGCGACCCCCTACTTCTGGCAAACCCCCCTCCAACCCCTCATCCCCTCCAACTCCCCCGCCCAACAATGCAAAAAAACTTCAAAACTCAAAACTTTAAAAAATCATATCTCAGCAATTAGGCACTTCCGCGGGGGGGGGAGAAGTAGGGGAGGCATCTGCCCCCCTCCCCCTTCCCCCCCTCTCCCCCTCAAGGTCAAGGTCAGTAGGTCAGGATCTAAAGTCCTTATATTATGTAACCTCCAAAAATTAAAAAAATCATAACTCAGAAACTATACAGTTCCGTTCGGGGGGAGTAGTAGGGGGGGCATCCCCCCACCTCCCCCCTCCCCCTTCCCCCCTCCCAAGGTCAATTTCAGTAGGTCAGGAACTAAAGTCCTTCCGATGAAAATAAATAAAGATGTATGCTATGCATGCATGTAAATAAAGAGTGTATAAACTGATAAAGCCTATAATGGCTGCGGTGCTCTCACTCAAGCAGTTAATAAATCTTAATAGCAGGATAACTGCTATAAGTAATAATTATTATTCTTGTCTTTTTTAATTGTACTGCACAAAACAGAGATGATATAGATAGATAACTTAATATATGTACAAAGGCGAGCTTATCTCTCTGTTCATATTTGTATGTATTCATAACAGCCATATTTCTGAGTATATCTGGTTGCTGGATGACCCATGCTTATACCTAGTGCTATATTTTTACAGCTCTTCTGCAGGTATTGTTCTTGTTTTTTATTTCTAATACATACATAAGATTTATAATTTACATGACTCTTTTAATGAATTGATTCAGATTCAAGTTTCTATATTTTAATTCCCTTCTAAGAAACAAATATTACATTTGTAGGTAGGTATGTGACAGGCAAATTAAATCTTTCAAATATTAAGACTACTTGAAAATGTATCCTCCTGGTCCAGGTAAAGATGCCATCCGGTACAACCAGAAATCGAAGAGGTAATTAAAGAGAGTACAGTATATGTTTATTTATATCATTATCATTGGCATTATGTCAGACCAACTGGTAACTACTTAGTCTTCTCACATACTTTTCTCGTCATGCATGATAGATGATTAATATAATTTTATTGGTGATACAAATGTAAGACAAAAAGACTAAGAGGCAATTTTTATTTGTCTAATGTCGGGTCATCTAACTGTTTGGTGCATAGGGTCGTATTAACAGCTTTCCTTCCACTTATTTCCTTCTAATTGCCTTTTGTGACAAACCACCTCTGAGTTCTCTGGACTCACTTTAGAAAAACTATGAACCATGGCAATCTATCATAGTGAAGATGTTTAGTTAAGTTCAAACATTCAACACATTCATAATTTATTTTGGAATATGTGTTGTGCTAATGGGTACTCAAGCATGGCATATTTACTGACCTAGTTACATCCCCTAGGACTGATAAATAAATTAGCATTGCCATGTTCATTGTGGAATATGTATGACATGCTTAGCATACATACTCCTAAGGGTCTTTTGGAATGGGATACATCTTTTTATTTATGGTAATATGTATAAGCCAACTGAGCAGAGTGGGATCTTCATTTAAACTCTTTATTCTTGGAATAGGACATTAATGTGTTCCCTACAAAATTACTGAAAGCTCTTGAATTTTTAACTCATAATTATTATGTCAATAGCATTTACACTGCAGCTAAGGTCATTTTCGTTTTTTAGTTAGTCCAACAACAAACGCCGAAGTTCCCACACTGGCCCGGGGCGTGTGAACTTATTGTACTTGTGAGTGAATGCTATACCATACATAACACTCGGTATGTCACTGTGTGTGTTGCGAAACATTTTACTCACTTGCTATTCATCCCAAGTATGACCTTGGTTCAGTTTGGTGATAAATGATCTTACCTTAAATGACCCTATGTGCAAGGCTCTTACACTTTGTAGCAATTATCTGGACAGCGCTATTTTGGTGAGCTAGATGAATAGATAACATTGTGAGTGAGTGACTTTGGTAGCAGGCCTTGCAGCGAGGTACTGTCAGGTAGGTACCTAGTACCTACATATACAGGTTTTGCTGTATGTAACTATAAGATCGTACAAAGGTAAAGTGCATATAAAGTTTTGAAGCCTCGTATTCATTAGGGGACATTACGAATTCTACGACGACACGTCGCGGGGGACATCGCAGGCGACATCTACGTATCGCGGAACATGTCGCATCTCACATCTTAACGACAACTGTGGTGTGTGGCGAGTAAAATGTTTCGCGACCATGTCTCCGGACAGTCGCACGTAGATGTCCCGCGACTGCTCTCGACACGTCGAGCGACTTTGTGCCCTAATGAATACGAGGCATTATCCTACCCCCTTATTAATAAAAACTTTTACTCCGGGACTAAAGTTAATCCGGGAGTAAATACGGGACAGAGCTAGAGAGCAGAGTCGAGTCAGGCCTGCATGCTTCGATCATTTGTCGGGTCAGGCCTGCAAGCTTCGATCATTATCGGAAATAAGCTTTACCTTATTGCACTATAAAAATAATCTGATTATTAGCACAAGACTCCAGTTACTTTTCTTCTCGTCTCTGACTGTGTTGATAGATACAGATTTTATTCACTGTTACAAATACAAACAACCTGTTGTACGATACTTTACGATATGTCCATGTACCCGTATGTATAACAATTACTGTACCCTGTTCGCACGAATGCCAACATCACGCTCAAACCTCCATGGTTTATGTGATGTAAATGTACTTAATTATGACGGTTATCTCCATTTGTCATAAAAAAAATATTAATCTTTTAATTTGTATGCTTCCAGCAATACATAATCGAAACTTGTTATACCTAGACTAGACCAAGCTCAACTCTATCTGTCATTGCACTGTAACAACTTAACTCACCACACCACCATCAGTAAAGAACCAGCACTGTTCTGTTCGACTCTACGTAGCTATGGGATCGTAAGTGCATTTAAGTTGCGGCATTTCCTGGTTCGCAGGTTGTGTATTGTAACCATCCCTACAGAGGCTACACGGCAGGATGTATAGGTAGGGTGACTCATTTCACAATAACCTTAAATTAATTGCAGAAACAATGAGGAACCGAACTCTGGCGGGTAATTGCGGCATCGCAGTGTTCGTGATAGCCGCCGTGACGGTGGCGCTGGCTTTCGGTACGCCCAGCTGGCTGGTTAGCGACTACAGGATACGGGGTGCACGCCTCGACAGGTAAATATAGCCGAGAATACACATGCAAGTAAAACAGACATGTTTTATGGCAAATGCAAGTTACTAGCCCTCAGTGATACATTTGCAAGTTAAACTTGCATGCAAGTTGCGTAATTGCATGCAAGTTGCGTACTTGCATGCCTGTTTCTCCAAGACGTATACACATGACTGTAGCTTATACTTGCATCCTAGTTTTCTCTAGTATTCTCTGTCCAACTGAAATAAACTGTATAGTCTTCTCATCTCCCCACCCCGTGACGACATAATAATACAAAAGAAATAAAAAATAACTTGAAAACAAAGACACAGAATAACAAAAAAATATCGGCGACACGTCTCGACAGGTACTTGCATGCCCTACTTGCGCGTCTGTTCACACGTACCAGTTTTGCAGACCCCCGCGACCCCTCCCTCAGCTTGCATGCAAGAAAATCAAATGGTGTGCATTCTACTTGCGCGCAAGATACATGCATGCAAGTTAGTGTATGCACATGAAAGTAGCTTGCACGTGCAAGGAGCTTGTATGCAAGTACTATGCAAGTTTGCAAGCTACATGCATGTGTATTCCCGGCTTATTACTACATACTTAAACCGGGCGCCCAATTCTGCACGCGAATCGCATGCCAATTGTTATAGCGAGGGCGCAGAAATCCTGTTTAGGCTCGGTGCCTAGACGTGCCGCGCCGGCGGCGGCGCCGGCTACAAACGAAACAAACCGGTACTTCGCGCCCTGGCTATAGCAATTATTATTGCCATGCGATTTGTTTGTAGAATTGCGTGCCAGAATGCACCAACAAATGCAAGAAACCACAAAGAGCGTGTTGTTGTGTGTGGACGATAATGTCGTGAAAATGACGTATCAACTATTATTTATTTATTTATTTATTTATTTGTAGGTAACTATGAAAGACATGTTTACTATAAACCAGGACCACCACCTCAGAGGACATGCACTGAAACTCCAAGGGCTCTCGCTCACAAGTAACCCACGCAAGCACCTTCTGTCAAACCGAGTGGTCCGCGAGTGGAACAGACTTCCAGAAACTGTTATTAGTGCACCATCAGTGAACAGTTTTAAAAATAGAATTGTCAATTTTATAAAACAAGTGCAGTGAAATGTGAACTGATATGCACCTGCTTGTGCGTCATAAATAATAATAATAATAATAATGGATCGGGACAGCAATATATTTATAATAGCTAACATTCAGTGCAAGTTAAATAAAAGCTGTTAAAAAAGGCACAATAACTCAAATTGTGACCTGAGAAAATGTGTTTTGATTTTACTATCTCCTATTTGAACTAACCACTACTACGTGAGTTAAACGAAACATTTGAAGGCCTTGCTAATAGTCACGTATGCGAGTAATGCACTACAGTTCAGTAATTAAAATTAACACATGCATGAATGGTTCCCTTAAGGGAAGTCACTCAGCCCCTCTAAACCTACAAGAGTAGTTTCGATCTTATCCCCCCGGTTAATAAAGTACGTTGAGTAGTTCAGTTTGCCGATGGTACGTATAATCAAGGCTCAATTGACTGGACTGTAATTAAAGGGCCTTGTGGCACGTCATGTCACATTGAGCTGCTGTAATCACTATGAATCATGATCATTACAAGTCATGTTTTGTACTGTGGGAACTGTATTAAAAAACTAGGTCAACAAACTATCTGTGTGTGTAGTGATTAGATTAGTCATAAGGTTATGTCATTTCATATCGTAGTAAAATTGCATCGTGTCGTGCAGTTAGTCATGAATAGGTATTGCACAGAAAACAAGCGGAAATGTCGAAACTATTAAATAACCGGCCAAGTGCGGGTCGGACTCGCGCACGAAGGGTTCCGTACCATTATCTATAAAAGCGGCAAAAAAAACATGTTTGTTGTATGGGAGCCCCCTTTAATATTTATTATAATCTGTTTTTTAGTATTTGTTGTTATAGCGGCAACAGAAATACATCATCTGTGAAAATTTCAACTGTCTAGCTACGACGGTTCATGAGATACAGCCCGGTGACAGACAGACAGACGGACAGCGAAGTCTCAGTAATAGGGTCCCGTTTGGCACCCTTCGGGTACGGAACCCTAAATAAAGACTTAATGACCTATTCCTATCGCTTGTTTTACAGTGTCGTCTATAAACCCGAAAACGAGTCATGTCTCCTGACAGTGAAGTCCATACGTATTACGTAAACGAATATGCGATCCTAACAGCCAGAATATATCTCGTGAGAATGACTATAAACAAACACCGAAGAGTCACAAAAAATCTGGATGTCATCTAGGTAAAAACAAATTAAACTTCACTGTTTTTACATGTAGAAACCTAAGTACTGGACCGATTCCTGATTTTCAAAAAACGGGACCTAACTATTGGGCTTCCCTTTCGAACGAAGAATGAATTTTTGGAATCGGTTTATAAATAGTACCAGTTTCGATGTAACAAACATTTAAAAAATATGATAAAAATAAAAACCGGCCAAGTGCGAGTCGGACTCGCGCACGAAGGGTTCCGTACCATTATCTATAAAAAATTGCAAAAAAAGTATGGGAGCCCCCCCTAAATATTAATTTAATTTTAATTTAATTATTTATTTTTTAAGTAAATAATATACTCAATATATTGTGAACATTTTAAGCGTCTACCTGCTATCATTATCAATATCGAGCAAAAATGGGCAAAAAAAAATCACGTTTGTTGTATGGGAGCCCCCCTTAATATTAAATTTCTTTTGATTTTTAGTATTTGTTGTTATAGCGACAACAGAAATACATCATCTGTGAAAATTTCACCTGTCTAGCTACCACGGTTCATGAGTTACAGCCTGGTGACAGACAGGACGGACGGACGGACGGACGGACAGACGGACAGCGAAGTCTCAGTAATAGGGTCCCGTTTGGCACCCTTCGGGTACGGAACCCTAAAAACAACATACCTACAACCGAATTGATGAGCCCCTCCTTTTTTGAAGTCGGTTAAAAATATATACAGACTAAACATTAAGATACTTACATAATATATAGCGACTAGCGTCACGCCTTTTCCCATACGGGGTGCTCTTTTGGCCAGTTATTCAATACTCCACATTGCGTGTGAGGGAGCTAGCCCATCGCCGCAGCTTTGGTGTAATTAAGATTTTCGTTACGATGTTTTCCATCGTCGTTAGAACATAATAAATATATACTTACTGATATAATGTAATTTAGATAAATTACTTAAGAGGATCGTGTACTCGCGAGCTTCCATACAAAAAGCGTTAACGTTTTCCACCCCCTAAACCTTGTCCGATTTTCACAATTTTTTTACATCTAATATTTCAAAAAAATCAAAACGTACGAGCATAGTTTTCCATAGTATCTCAAACATTTAAAAACATTGTGAAAATCGGACTTGGTTTAGGGGGTGGAAAACGTTAACGCTTTTTGTATGGAAGCTCGCGAGTACACGATCCTCTTAACTCGAGGTCAGTACCGGCGACCGGCAGTAGACCTGGCATCGCCTGCGTGAGAACCAAGAAAGAAACCTGCTAGATCACTAATATGATGATGAGCTCTAATATACAGATATACAAGGTGTAAATGAATTGACGCAAATTGAGAAACTACTTTGTTAGGGACATAATTCTGAGCAACATTCATCATGAAACCAATTTGAACAGAGCATGTTTATTTTTCACTTCCCAGTACATTTTGGCCTGGGATCAGCTGATTTGTATGGAGAAGTGAAAAATAAAGTTGCTCTGATCAAATCGGTTTCATAATGAAAGTTGCTCAGAGTGATGTCCCTAACAAAGCAGTTTCTCATTTTGCGTTAATTCATTGACATTCGTTTAGTAAATAATGATATTGTACATCACTTCCAGACTAGGACTATGGAGCCACTGCTTCAGGTCGCTACCGGACCCGTTGGATCAGTATCAGCGCCGGTTCTTCGTCGGCTGCCGGTGGGTGTACGACCCGTTCACCACCGGGTACGACAAGATCCGCGGGTATCTGCTACCCGGTAAGTATCATCACCATCTTAAGACGGCGGCGCCTCAGGCAAAAACAGCCTTCAGCAAAACACAAATCGCTCGGAATGACGAGTATTATTGCTGTATGTTTTTTCACTAGCTTGTTTATCACGAGTGTCAGCGTGACTGCTTTCTCATAAACGTTATTATATTAATTTTGCTCGATAGAAAAGTCTCGTGAAGTTGCCAGAAAATCTGTCTGTCACGATGTTTTATTTTATACTTTCGCACCGCATCTGAATTTGTATTCTTGTTATTTATCTAATCATTATAAAAATGGCACAGTATGTTCCTCAGTTAGACTTCCTTAGCTTGGCTTTAGCCTTTTTTTTAAATTTAATTTCCTCCAAAATAAGTTAAGGATGAAATTCTAAGTTCTGATTGCCTAGGGCCCGCCATTAAATCAGTCATCACACTCACCGACTGCCTCTTCTTTACCACGGAGTTGACTCTGGCTGGGCCTTCCGCATCTATAGCCCCCCAGCTGTGCCGATGATTCATTCGTCTATCTGGCCGGTGCCGGTGGTTTGCCCAAGAGTTTCATTGATCTGAGGTCTGTCTGCCCACTGGCTGTATATTATTATTATTAATCTATGGTATGTTTGTTTCTTTCTCTTATGTTTGTGTAACTAACAAATAATTGGATCATAGTTATCTAAAATAAATTGAAATTGAATTGAATTATACACACACAGCAAATAATACCACTGCCTTTTCTAGCATTCCGTACTCAAAAAGGAATGCTAAGTCCGCCATAATTTCTCTAGTCCGTCCGCCAGTCTCTCCGTGGCTCATCAGGTTGCAAGATGTACTACAAGTCAATTACTTTTTGTTTTCACGCTTTCAGCGTGATCAATAATTTGGTAATAAGCCATTGCGTCCTCTTTCCTCATCGATTAGACATCGAATACATTATGTAGACCTGTCGAACCGATCGTAGTCTCTCGTTTCTTATATTTTGTAGACCTATCGAACCGATCGTAGTCTCTCGTTTTTTATATTTTGTAGACCTATCGAACCGATCGTAGTCTCTCGTTTCTTATATTTTGTAGACCTATCGAACCGATCGTAGTCTCTCGTTTCTTATATTTTGTAGACCTATCGAACCGATCGTAGTCTCTCGTTTCTTATATTTTGTAGACCTATCGAACCGATCGTAGTCTCTCGTTTCTTATATTTTGTAGACCTATCGAACCGATCGTAGTCTCTCTTTTCTTATATTTTGTAGACCTATCGAACCGATCGTAGTCTCTCGTTTCTTATATTTTGTAGACCTATCGAACCGATCGTAGTCTCTCGTTTCTTATATTTTGTAGACCTATCGAACCGATCGTAGTCTCTCGTTTCTTATATTTTGTAGACCTATCGAACCGATCGTAGTCTCTCGTTTCTTATATTTTGTAGACCTATCGAACCGATCGTAGTCTCTCGTTTCTTATATTTTGTAGACCTATCGAACCGATCGTAGTCTCTCGTTTCTTATATTTTGTAGACCTATCGAACCGATCGTAGTCTCTCGTTTCTTATATTTTGTAGACCTATCGAACCGATCGTAGTCTCTCGTTTCTTATATTTTTGCACTACCTTGTTGCAGGGTTCATGATCGCGACGCAGTTCTTCTACACACTCTGCCTCATCGGGGTTCTGATCTCGACAGTTCTCGTGCTGATGTTCTTCCTCTGCTGCGGGCCCGACCAGCGGAGATTTGTGAGGCTCATCAAGAGCATAGGCTACACGATGTTGGCTGCAGGTAAATATGTAATAATACATGTAGCCCATCAATGTCCCCACCGAGGAGGCCTTGTCGGATGCGGTATCGACTGGGTGGATGTTTTAGCCAGCCTGATGGAGTAAGGCTCAATGTTATAGCAGTATAGATTATACAGGTGGGCCATTTGAAAAGGTTAGCCGAAATCAGCATTATTTTGCTGAAATTGATGATTTTGATAAAATATAAAACGGCAATTGGATTTTGAAAAAAATCTATTAAAAGTGGTCAGCTGTTTTGTCGCACCATATGATAACGTCGTTGATAAGGATTTTAGAAAGAAGGCAAAAAAATTAATGTGAATGTGTCAGTATATAAAGAACCCGTGAATAGTGTATATTGAACCACATATAATTAATTACGTTTTTCTCGACTAAACATAATTCAAGTTCTGTTTTCATCTTTCAGGTATAAGTGGGACGATTGCGGTGATAGTATTCGCGAGTCTGGGAAATACAGACGGATGGATGCCCGACCATCCTAATAATTATCTAGGTGAGTCAATCTATACTGTTTATGTTAAATGCACTCGGCTTAGTCACACTCACACGCATTGTGTTAATGACATCACGAGTCACAACGCAAAGGGCTTGTGCATCATGTAGCATGTAGATTTATCCAAATTGACAGGAAGAAACACTCTGAATGGCGAAAACTGTCTGTAATTTTCAATGAATACGTGCAAGAAATGTTCTCCAACGAATTCTCGTAAATTGACACGTTCTGTATCAAATTCCAATGCACGAACAGAGCCGTGAGCACGGATATTTTGATAGATCGAACGTTTATGTTGTTGTTTAAACATCATAGTGTTTGTGACTTCCCACATCACAGGGCATAACAGCTGAGTAGAGTAACGAAAGAGTAATTTACTCGGTAGTAAGGTACTTTTCCTTTTCGGGCTTCTCAAATATTAAGAAAATTTATTGTTTTTCGAAACGAAACTCTAAATGAAATCACTGTTGCGTTGACGCCATTTTTCAAAAACTCTACGTCAAAAGACCGACTTTTGGTTAAAGGCAGATTGGTTTGATTTCGAGGGTATTTTATTCAAATCAAAAGGAAGAGAACATTTGATTGAAAACCAGTCTAATGAACGGCCTAGGACATCTACATCAAATGTGTATGTATGTGCAGGTTGGTCCTTCGGGCTAGGCGTGGTGGGTGCGGTAGCGTGCCTCGTGACGGCTGCTCTCTTCCTCACCGAAGCCAACATTCAGCTGAAGAAGAAGAACAGATTCAAGGAGTCTCAAGCCAGGTTCGAACTGGAGCAGGAGTCCAAGGCGTAGTGAAGGTTAATTAGCTCGTAGCTGACGATTGTATGATGAAGATGATATGAGTATGATTGTAAACGAATATAAAATTAAATGAGCGTCGTATCTTTAGAGGTAAAATCTTTTTCCACAATGAAAAAGGAAAAGGATCACTTCACCTACTTCTCTGTGCCTTTACCGTTAACGTATGTATGTATGATCTTTCCTTATCTCACAAACTTCTGGCTGACTACATCACATAAACTGTTTATGAACTATACAAGTTATTGTTCATATCTTAAAATAATGGCTTCAAGTTAAATGTAGCATTGCATTATTTACTTATATTAAATAGTTCTCTTGCAAGCCTCAGGTCTAAAGCTTTATAAGAATTTTACATTACATTAAGTATTATATTTGTGTGACGATAATTATTAAAGCTCCATTAGGGGTATTTATTTGTTTTGTTTAGGATTTAATTTGATCTCCTATATTTTTTAATTATATAATTCACCAACAACAACAACACCTCTTTTCTATAGTGCCTTCTTAATTGTACAGTGCACAAAATATGTAATGATTTCACTTTAGCGCTGTAAATAATGAAGGATTTAGTTAGTAAGAATTATTCCGTAGCTGTAATCTAGCTTTAAGCACACTTAATTCCGTCCACATCACATACCAAACCAATACCATTGAGATGTATGTTTTTTGTTTCTATCACTCTAATATACTCTAAATTTTAAATAGTCGAACTATGAGACAGTATGATTAATAATAATCATTTATTACTTTTTGTGTTTGTCAGCAATAATTGGATATACCTATTCGCAATCTAAAGAATCTCTTGGCCAACTTAATTGTAAGATTAATAAGTACCTTTATGTTACATTTGTATTATATTACAAATCTACAACTATGTGTGTACATCCGTCCAGCATTTTTTACATATTTTTTACAATAAATTTACATCACAAATATATATTTTACTTATTTATTTAAGTATTTTTAATAAAGTTAAGATGGAGGAGTGGTTCAAGACGGGATGCCCTGGCCAACATGTCACTGATTGCAAACTTTAAAAATGCCTCGCTCCTTTTTAACCGACTTCCCAAAGGAGGAGGTTTACAATTCGTCTGGATGTTTTTATGTATGTGCCCCGATAGCGCCTAAACGGATGGACCGATTTGGAAAATTATTTTTTGTTTGAAAGGGTTTACCTTCCCATTGGTCCCATTGACACCAGGTCAGGATCTGATGATGGGATCCTAGAGAAATCGAGGGAACTATTCAAATATTATAGGCAGACCTATAGTGATTTTTGTGTTTTTCATAATTACTCGTGCAAATGCACATGGTAAGCATAATATTGTGATGCGGAACTGCTGATGAAGACCACATATGGCCACCAGATTTGCTCAATACTAGGTACAAATACAATGCGTGGCTGACGGGCAGGCAACGCATAGCCTAAACCGGTGGACCTAGAGCCATGAAACTTTGTACAGGGGTTCCTCAGTAGCGTGGGGTAGCACTGATATGGGATTTGACAAAATTAATTCCCCAAGGGGGGGGGGGGGATAGGGGGTTACAGTTTGTATTAAACTCAATCTAATCAAATAGGGTTTGTGGAAGTCGGTTTTTTCTAAAGTTTACTTTTATAGATAGCTAGACGTGGCTGCACCTGGTGTGGCTGTGCAATGTGCACGCTTGTTATCTTGCAGCTCTGGCTCTACCTCTCTTCGTAAGTTTATAAATATGTTAAACGATGGTCAAAGGGCTATTACATTACCCTGAACGAGTGCACTTTCTGCCTGACCCTAATTAGTCGCCTAATTAGGCCCCTAATTACATGCAGTATAATAACGAGCATCCTTAATTAGGTCCCTAAATGAGTGCACTTTCTGCCTGAAGGATCTCTTACACTGCGCTAAATTAGGGATGCTTGTTATTACACTACACCTAATTAGGACACAAATTAGGCGTCAAATGGTTACTACACTGCGCTAAAAGTTATTGTTCCATTTTTGACTGGGTTGGAAGGAAAATGGAAGGATTGGAATAATTCTTGAAGGATATCGGAATTATTCTAAAAAGTGGAATAATAGGCTTATGGCCAACCAAGGTAATCCAATAAATCTAGGAACAAGTCTTAAGTTGAAGCATTATGTACAAAAATAGCTTGAAATTCTCAGAATTGTATATATCCAGCAGATATATTTTATAAAGGCAATTTTGTACAAAAAAGACAGCATTTGATGGCACTTTTACATGACGTCATTCTGTTATTATTTCATAGAACTCAGGAACAATAGTTCCGTTTTGACAGTTCATAAAAAGTATTTAATTTCTAGACTTTTTTGCCAACTACTTTGACTTGACAGGCCACAAGCCTCAAGCCTATGTGATTGCCCATCTATACGCCGCGCCGTAGAGCTTTACGGCTCTTGCTATCTATCCTCAGTCAGACCAGAGATGAGCGCTGGGAATTATTCCGAATCACCCAGTTTGGAAAAATTCCAAAAGTTGGAATTATTCTGGAATTATTCCGAATCCTTCCATTTGGGTGGGAAAATAAGTGTTAATATTGGGAAAATTAAGGTGTTTTAAAAAAATATCGAATTAAAACCTGCATATGTCGATAGAAGACTACTATACCAACATTTTATGTCATGAAGTATTTTTTTCCATAAGCGAGATATTTGATATCATAGAGTGCCAAAAGTTTATTTTTGCAAAATCATTCACTCAAATATCTTAGACAGATTTCCTTATGACATAATTTGTTGGTATAATAGTATTCTATCGACGTCTGCAGGTTTCATTTCGATATCTTTTAAAAGCACCTTAATTTTCCCATATTTACACAGGTTTGATAGGAAAATATGTGTAAATAGTCTAAAATAAAGTCGTTTTACAAAGATATCGAATTTAAACTTACACATGTCGATAAAAGACTAACCAACAATTTATGTCATGATGAAAATCGACCTAAAGTGTCACATAAGCGAGATATTAGAGTGACCCCAGTAAAAAATGGCAACACTGGTCAAAAGTAGTGACCCCTGTCAACAAAGTGACGTCTGTCAACAATGTTAAGTAACATTATTACCAAGTCTTAAGATTTAATGATTTTGAAAAAAATATTCCTACATCGATTTGTGCAGGTTTCAATTCAATATCTTTGAAAAACATCTTAATTTTTCCATATTTTCCCGTCAAAATGGAAGGATTTGGAATAATTCTGGAAGGATATCGGAATTATTCCAAAAAGTGGAATAATTCCGGGTGATTGCCCATCTATGCCTCAGGCCTCAGACATAATTCTGAAAAGGAGTCTTGGCGGGAACTCGAAATAGCGCGGTTGTGAAAATTTTTCAATAACTTTTATTTCTTGTTTAACTCAAGTTTTCAGGTTAAAACTGCAATAAAACAGCTTGCAGTGATAAGGTTTACCTATTAAATGGATGGAAACGAGCAGGGCGGCGATGGGCCGCCCCACTCCAACAAGCGCCCTCGGGTTGAGGGCGAAGGCGTCGTCGGTACGGACAGCAGCGGTAGCGGCGGCGGTGAGCGTAGTGACTCTAATAATTCAATGAACTCTCCATATTTTAAACCTAATTACAAAAGACTTTATCCAGAGAACTCTACCAATACTTTCTTTAAAGTGTTTGTTGAGCATGTAGACCGTAAGGACAGGTTAGGGAACAAAAGTCCCATATATCTGAACCATATATTTACCACAGAAGTTAAGGGTGTGACGGCAATACAACGACTAAATGGAAATAAAATCGCAGTACTGTTCAAGCAATATAACACAGCGAATAATTTCCTGAACAACTCTAGTTTCCTGGAGAAACATAATATGAAAGCATACATACCGGCTGCGCAAATAGAAAAGACAGGAATCATCCGATTTGTACCTGTGAATATCTCAACCAAGGAACTTTACTCGAAGCTGACGTCCAACTATGAAATTATAGCAATAAGACGCTTTACAAAGAAAGTAGATCATGAACGTGTCCCACTACAGACGGTTAGCATAACTTTTCTGTCAAATGAGTTACCGGATAATGTACAATATGACTTATTCTCGTATAGAGTATTTGATTACATCCCCCCTCTACAGCAATGCTTTAAATGCTTTAAATTTAATCACTCGGCTAAGATATGCAATGGCAAACAACGGTGTTCAATCTGCTCAGGTGAACATTTATTTAAAGATTGTGACAAACCAAATGAGATCTGCTGTGTTAATTGCAATGGACCTCATCTGGCCATATCCAAAGTATGTCCAATTAAGATGAAGAAAATTACAGAAAAGAAAAGTAAAATTACATACTCAACCGTAGCACAAAGTGTGAAAAACCCCGGACTAGACTTCCCTCCACTACCATTGCCGAGACCACACCCTGTACACATTGTAAATAAACCTGTAAATAAGCTTGTAAATAAGATTGTAAATAGTAAGCCTGTATCACAGGCCCCGCACAAGGATGTCCGTCCTGCAGACATCAAAGCCCAGATCATCTCCAATAATGATGTACTTATGGCCCTAGTACAGACATTGGTAGATTTGGGCAATAAGGGGGATTCAACTCCAATAACTTCAACAACAATTAAAGATATGTTGGTTAAAAATTTGTCTCCATAATGGCTTTAAATATCCCTAGATCTTCCCAATTACGTATTGCGCAGTTTAATATTCAAAGTGCCAATAGCAAAAGACCCTTGTTAATTAAATTCCTACAAGAACAGAATATTGATATTTGTCTCCTTAATGAAACTTGGTTCAAAGAACACCACAGTTTTAAAATTCCTGGTTATAATCTTTACAGAAAAGATTCCAACAATGCTCATAATGGTGTAGCTATACTGATTAAACCTGAGTTAAAGTATAAAACTTTAAATACAACTTTTTATGAAGATATTCAAACTGTAGCTGTATCATTATCAACAGTGAATGGAAACTTATCCATACTATGTGTCTATTGTCCTCCTTGCAGTGGCCACATACGAATGAATAGACTGCGCAATATAATTCGTGATCTCCCTAAGCCTATTTTTGTGAGTGGTGACTTTAATTCACACCACATTGCGTTTGGATGTTATTCAACAAAAGGTCGAGGTCAAGATTTGTATGACGTCATAGATGACTGTGATTTATGCATTTTAAATGATGGAAGCTTTACAACTGTCCAACGTCCTAGAAATAATCCCTCTGCTATCGATGTGAGCTTTGCTAGTCCATGCCTGACCCCATTATGTAAATGGTCTGTACATGACGACCCTATGGGTAGTTACCATTATCCCACTATAACAGAAATATCCCTTTCCATTGACAAATATCAAATTAATCCGCCTGTAGAAAAATTTTTGTACAATAGAGCTGACTGGGGAAAGTATCGTGAACTCTCGCAAACTGTATTTAATGACATCAAAGTTAATAACGAGGATCCACTTGCTTCATATACAGAATTTTGTGGTTGCCTTGATGCCCTTAAGCAAAAGGTTGTTCCAAAGTTTACTAAATCTAGCCACTATGCAAGCAGGCCTCCAGCACCTTGGTGGAATGAGACCTGTAAGCAAAGTGTAATTACATCCTATGACGCATTGAAATTGTACAGAGATGATCCTACTATTGATAATTACATTAATTATAAAAGACTTGACGCTCTAAAAAAGAGAACCATTGCAGAACAAAAGAAAACCGGGTGGACTAAGTTATGTGACACTTTTAACCGAACTACTCCTATAAGTAAAATTTGGAATATGATTAAAAGGTTTAAGGGCATTAAGACTGTTAACAAATCTTACAGAGATGAGTTCATCCCAGAGTTTTTAGACAAGTTATCAGACAATAGCAATTTGATAGAAACAAGTAATTTGGTAAATTATTTTAATATTAATAATAATAATGACAACTCAAAGTTTTTATTGGAACCATTTACATGGAATGAATTCTTAATAACACTACAATCAAGGCGTAACACAAGTCCTGGCTTAGATGATTTTCCCTATATTGCTATTAAAAAATTGCACATTTCTGCTCAGAAACTGTTTCTTGACATTCTTAATGCTTTATGGCGCGAACAAATAATTCCTGACTCATGGAAAACACAGTGTGTCATTCCAATTCTCAAATCAGATAAACCACCGGAACAAGCAAGTTCATACCGTCCCATATCTTTGTCTTCATGTCTTGGCAAGTTATTTGAAAACATGATTAAAGTCCGATTAGACTGGTACGTGGAGGCTAATTGTATCATTCCCAATGTGCAATACGGCTTTCGTCGAGGGCGTAGTTGCGCTGACAGTTTCTTATCTTTGATCTCAGACCTGAAATATGCAAAGAATTTAAAGTCAAATACTGTATGTGTATTTTTGGATGTACAGGGAGCTTTCGATAATGTTGATCCTGGCATCTTGGTCAAGGTTATGTCCAATGTAGGTATACCGGGACAGCTATGTAAGTGGGTTTATAACTTTTTGAATAGTAGAACTCTGTATATTAAATATAATAACATTTTACATGGCCCAAAAGTAGCATCTAAGGGCACAATGCAGGGTGCTACACTCTCGCCATTATTATATAATTTATATACTTGTGAGATATGTAAATATGTAAATGTCAATGGTGTAAATATTTTACAGTTCGCAGATGACCTTGTTTTGTACAGTAGTAACAGAAACTCCCAAGTTGCCATAAATAATATCAATAGAGCTTTAAATCAGTTATCTTATTACTATAGAGACAAACTACACTTAAAGATTAATGCTTCCAAAAGTAGTGTCATGTTTTTTGGGGAACATGACCCAATCAATGATGTGATATATTGTGATGAAGCTTTGAGTAGAGTTTGCTCAAAGAAATTCTTAGGGGTCATAATTGATCAGAGATTGTCATTTGAGGAGCATGTTAAGTATATCTCGAAGAATGCTTTGAAAGCAATAAACATACTTAGATGTCTTGCTGGGGTATCCTGGGGAGCAGACCCTAAAATTTTATCGATTTTATACAAAGCCATAGTAAGAAGCCATTTTGATTATAGTGCCATAGCATACATAAACAGTTCCTATGCAAAAAAGCTAGATGTTTTGCAGAACAGGGCTTTGCGAATTATTTCTGGTGCTATGTGCTCGACTCCCATAAGGGCCATGGAAGTTGAGACAAAAATAATGCCACTGATTTTGAGACGCCTCATGCTGGCTAAAAGATACTGCCTAAGATTATTGTACTCAAATAATACAGAAATTATTAAAAGAATTTTACCTTATCAAATTATTACATCCGGTCCTTTAACAGCTGGTGAGTCTCTTTTGATAGGTAAATCACCAATGTTGTTGAACATTTACTCTGAAATTCAAAACAAATATCAGAAAATTAGAAAACATCATATATGGCCTTGCCATGCCTCATCTTTCAAAAGTATCTTACACCCAATTACAGTACTGCCTAATACAGTCACAAATAATTTAGAAATGTTGAAATTTATATCAGAAAATGCTTATTATAATATTTACACAGATGGAAGTAAAGGTGAGGCTCATGTGCGCTCTGCTGTATATGACCCTCAAACAAATTTTTCTCAAAGTTTTGTTCTGCAAAATGTATGTTCTATTTTTACTGCAGAAGTGTATGCAGTATATCAGGCTTTGTTGCGAATTGATATTGTAAATAATTGTAAATGTTTCCTAATTATTACAGACTCATTAAGTCTTATTCAGAACTTGGGTAATTTACAATTTCATTATAAAAATAATTTTATTTTGTACATTATCAAAGAAATAATATATAAATATTATCTCAAAGGTATAGACATTTCCTTCATGTGGGTGCCTTCTCATATGGGTATTACTGGAAATGAGATGGCAGATAAAGCTGCATATGAAGGTATAAATGCACTCCATGTTTCCAATGCTATGAATGTTCCTATGACTGATTACCTGCATAGTATAAAGCTAGATATAAGGACTTTATGGGAAGAACTGTGGAAGAAAGATCAAGAGACGAAAGGACGATGGTATGGGAGCATTCAAGAAAGCTTACCTGCAAGGCCATGGTATGATAAGCTGCAAGATGCCAGCCGTGATTATATCACCACTATAAACAGACTGCGTTTTGGTCATAATACTGCACCGTCACACCTAGCAAGACTTGGAATTATTCAAAGTAGTGCATGTACTTTTTGTGGATTTAATGAAGCAAACGTTGAACATCTAATTTTCAAATGTCAAAACTTTCTTATTGACAGATTAGTGCTTGCAAGTGATCTCAGTGAAGTGTTGCAAAATTACAGTAATTTTTCTTCCCGCCCGCCGCCGCTTGAACAATTGTTGAAGGACATAAACACATATAAACCGTTATATAAATACATCAAAAACACAGTGCAAAAATTATAACTTAATATAAATGATTGGACCTAACTTTGTAAATACTAAAAACTCCTAAATAAAGACGTGGCTCAAAGGTCTCTGCAACCAGGCCATTAAATACATTAAAAAAAAAAAAAAAAAATCTGAAAAAAAATATATAAAAAATAACCTGTCAGTGTCAGACAGAACGAACGAACGAACCGCATCGCACGCAAACCGCAACATTCATTCCTCCAAGACCGCAACTGTCCGCAACAAACCAACAACAAACGGACGAAAAGGGAGGGAGACAGTCTAGAGTTGTTTTCAGCGAATTTCCTGAGTAAAATTTGTGTGCAATTACACTAAAACCTATTAAAAGTTTCAATTAATTGACTACGGAATAACCATGACGGCCGCCGACAATGAATATCCGAAGGCTTCGAGTGAGTTTAGAAATGGGGCAGGGCACGCCCATATATTTTGTTTGTGGGATCCTCAGGTGGGACCGCATTTATCAAGCAAATTGTGATGTGGGCTAATTGATTTCAGATGCTACCCTGGTAGGAGCAGCCATTACATACGTCGCTGGTATATTCTTGTTGTTCTCCTTTGCTGGGCCATACTGGATAGAGTCGTATTCTGAAATGTTCTCTTCATTCAAACACATGGGTCTGTGGGAGTACTGTTTCGATCGATTCCGGTTCCCGTCATACCAGTTCGACAAGCTGTTCCATGGCTGTCACTATGTATTCAGTGAGGTAAGAAAGAACCTGAGCAGTCAATCTACAGTACTAGGCCATTGTTTTGGCACGTCGGGTCTCGTCTCGCTCTCTCTCTCTCCCCCGCCAAGTCAAACGCCGAGTATCATACTCGGGGCACATAGGGTATCGCCCTGACATGCCAAAACATGGCCCCGTACTGTAGGTCAGTTGTCCGTAAGCCTCCAGGCTTTGTTGGTGACGCAATGTAAGTTAGAGCCTAGTCTAGAGTCTAGCAGTGATGTTAAAGTATATTTACTACTTTTGTATAGAACTCACATATCTTTTTATCAAGTTGACTTGCACTCAGCTTACTTTTTTTTTCTCAGAGCAAAAAAAATACATCTAATAAAAATAATATATTTCAGGAGTACTATGTCATCCGTGAGTGGCTATTGCCCGGCTGGTTGATGGCTGTGCAAGCTTTTGTAACACTGGCCCTAATGCTGTCTCTAGCATCCCAGGTTATCCTGGCATGTGTCATTGTCCGCTGGCCACTACGCACTGTGCTGCAATATGAGTGGATCTGTGTGTCAACATCTTTCTTTATGGTTGCTATTGCAAGTAAGTTGATATTTCAATAAACAAACTAGGTATTAAGGTTGATTCACACATAACAGTGATCCCACCAATCCGGCACAGGTCTGGCACAGGTCCGCTTGGGGCGTGTTGCGGCGTCATGGACCGCATGATTTTGTATGCGGCCCGCCCCGCCCTAGCATGCTGCGGCCCGTCCTAATATAGCAGCACAGCATCAATTACCAGCCTAAACCAAGTATATGCCACACTTTCGGAGTACTATTATCTCTTCTGTGCTTTCGGCATACATCATTGTTAATTGTATAATTAAAAATAACAAATTAAAACTTTCAGTAATCAATTAATTAACAACATGACACTTCTTTCAAGAAATACAACTACAGACACATGTAGAATTTAATGACAATGGAGGTTAAAGGTTGATTTACACATATCAGTGATCCCACTGATCCGGCACAGGTCCAGCACATGTCCGTGTCAGTGAAAAATAGTCTTTCATACATTCTCTATTTATAACTGACACGGACCTGTGCCATCACGGACACTGACTACTCTCATAGAGAATATATGAAAGAATATTTTTCACTGACACGGACATGTGCTGGACCTGTGCCGGATCAGTGGGATCACTGATATGTGTAAATCAACCTTTAACCTCCATTGTCATTAAATTCTACATGTGTCTGTAGTTGTATTTCTTGAAAGAAGTGTCATGTTGTTAATTAATTGATTACTGAAAGTTTTAATTTGTTATTAGGGTTCCGTACCCGAAGGGTGCCAAACGGAACCCTATTACTGAGACTTCGCTGTCCGTCTGTCCGTCCGTCCGTCCGTCCGTCCGTCCGTCCGTCCGTCCGTCTGTCACCAGGCTGTATCTCATGAACCGTGGTAGCTAGACAGTTGAAATTTTCACAGATGATGTATTTCTGTTGCCGCTATAACAACAAATACTAAAAATCAAAAGAAATTTAATATTAAGGGGGGCTCCCATACAACAAACGTGATTTTTTTGCTCATTTTTGCTCGATATTGATAATGGTAGCAGGTAGACGCTTAAAATGTTCACAATATATTGAGTATATCATTTACTTAAAAAATAAATAATTAAATTAAAATTAAATTAATATTTAGGGGGGGCTCCCATACATTTTTTTGCGGTTTTTTATAGATAATGGCACGGAACCCTTCGTGCGCGAGTCCGACTCGCACTTGGCCGGTTATTTTTAATTATACAATTAACAATGATGTATGCCGAAAGCACAGAAGAGATAATAGTACTCCGAAAGTGTGGCATATACTTGGTTTAGGCTGGTAATTGATGCTGTGCTGCTATATTAGGACGGGCCGCAGCATGCTAGGGCGGGGCGGGCCGCATACAAAATCATGCGGTCCATGACGCCGCAACACGCCCCAAGCGGTCCTTTAACATGCAATGCTAACTGTTAATATGACTTTACAAACACCTGTAGCCCTAGACAAAGTTAATAACGCTACGAAAACGAAACGAAACAAAAACTCAAAATGTATGCGATTTGACATTTGGTGACGCTAGCGTAGCGTGACCAAATGTCAAATCGCATACATATTCTTAGTGTTCCGTGCGAACGATAATAGCGTTTTGCGTCTTGTCTAGGGGGGCTGTTTCATATGCTGAGGTTCAGGGTAACATGTTAATTTTGTTTCAGGTGCCTTCCTGTTCTTGGCCGTAGCTATCTTTGGTGGCAACTGCTACCGACGTGACTGGCTTCTGTATCCATCATTCAATGTCCTGTCTTGGTCTTACGCATTTGCTGTTGTAGCTTGCATTTTATTTGGTAAGTGAAGAGCTTTCTATATTTCTTGAATAACACCCTGTCCTTCTCCAATGTTAAGGTGGCACCGAATTCAACCCTTAGCCCATTTTTAGGGTTCCGTAGAGAAACAAGGAACCCTTATAGTTTCGTCAAGTCTGTCTGTCCGTCCGTCCGTATGTCACAGCAACTTTATTCCAAGACTATTAGGACTACACAGTTGAAACTTGGTACGTAGAAATATTCTATGAACCGCTTTACGATTTTTATACAAAAACTGAAAAAAATTTTAGGGGGGCTCCCCATACATGAAACTGAAACCAATTTTTTTTTTTCATCAAACCTACATGTGTGGGGTGTCTATATATAGGTCTTCAAAAATGAAGTGGAGGTTCCTAAAACCATTTTTCCTCAAAGTCAATCTTTAAAGAGACAGACCCATCCAAAGTGGAAAAAATTGTGTCCCTCCCCTCTAACTTCTAAAGTAAGAGAGTGATAAATATATAAAAAATATATGCTGTGTATCTCAATATAAACTATCGATGAAAATTAGTTTCAACAAAATATAATGAGCAGTTTTTAAGATATAAAACATTTATTAAGAACTGCAAAGATAACTTTGTCATTCATACAAAGACTATGAAAAACAAAGATACAACACAAAAATCCAGTCTAATAATTACATAATACTACGGAACCCTTCATGGGCGAGTCCGACTCGCACTTGGCCACTTTTTTCATTAATGGATAATTTAGAAAGAAATATAAAAAACATCAAGTCATCCATCACTCATCATACATTTACACCCCGCTTGCCCCGCAGGCATGGCCGCGGTCCTCCTCTACCTGGAGACGCGCAAGCTGTACGAGGTTCGCTCGGAGGCCAAGAACCTCGTCGCTCAGATGCAGGACAGCCAGCCCGAGCACGCGCTCTACCAGCTACAGCAGGAGCTGCAGCAGCAGCGCTCGCAGCAACGCTCGGCTAGCGGGTGGTCGTAGGCAGCGGAGTTCTGCTAGCGGGAGGTCGTAGGCAGCGGCGGTCGGCTAGCTGGTGGGCGGACGCCGGGCGGCTCGAAGGAACATTTTTATTTGCGGACGGACATAGTGGATATATGTCCAGACACCTCCACCCAACCTCATTCCGACTTCATGTCTGAGGTAAGCGTGGGGGCGCGATCCAAGGGGTTAGATTTTTGCATGTAACTTAAAGCATTTTTTGTGCATCCCCTACAAGGCTGGTCCGGCCTTCTGTTTTGCAGCCGTCTCGCTCGGCTCGGACTATCTTTATTTGTCAGGCATTCCATCACTTTCAATGCTAATATGTGGGAACTGGAACTTTGAAGTCTTAGGCGCGATACCCACTGGACAGTCTTCTGTCTCTGTCTCGTTTCCGAGTTGTGTCTTTGGCTTGTCTCTCCAGTGGAGAATTGCGCCTAACTATACCGCGACATCGATGCCTATTCTATACCGATATTGATGTCACTGTAGTGCGACTTAACTATAGATAGAAATAATACAATAAATACACAGCCAAGAACATACGAACAACATATAAGAACCTTATTTACTTACTTACTTTATACTTTATTGCAAGAAAACAGAATTCAGACACTTACTGATGAAAAAAAAAAAAAACATGTACGGGCTTATCTCTAATAAGAAGCTTATCTCTTATTTAGATCCTAGTGCAGATGGTCAGTCCGAATACGTGCCGTAATAAATATATAATGTCGTGTAAAATATTTTTAACATATTTGACTACCTGTACAACGACCGCAAATTTCATCGATTTCCGTCCCAAAGTTCTTCTTTTGTTTCTTCTTCTTATGGTCATATCAACACTGGCATGTTATCGCCTATGTGCGGGTAAAGAATCTATATCCTAGTTTATGTTAGATTTACGATTTATGGTGGTCAAAAGTAGGCGTAGCGTAGGGCATGCATGTGCCTATATTTGTATCTGTTTATATTACACTCATCGAAAAACACGAATATCAAAATGAATAGTGTAATAATTATCATTTTATCCGTCCCTTACATTCGTATTATTTTTTATAACAAATATGTTTTTCAAGTCGTATCATAAATACAACTTCATTTGTGAAACTAGTAAGAGATGAAATATTTACATTAGTTGGATGGATGGTTATGACATTCGGTGAGGCATGAATTTATGTTTGTGTCATCGTTGTTGGTACTATGTATACATATAATAAAATCAGTTTGTAACAAGCATTCAAATTGTACGCTTGGGCTACCTACGCTTAAGAAATTATAAAATTGTGTTTGTATTAGAACAATATTTTCATTTGAATGATAGGAATCTCTACAAAGGTAGATTTTCCTAAAAAATCTCTTATTATTTTCAAATTCAGACATGCACTTGAATCACGCTACATTTACACATTTTGTTTTAGTTATGCTAGTTTTAAATCTAATTTAAATATTAAGGTCATGATTATGAATAGGTCAAATTACCTACGTATATTTATGTAATTTATTAAGACTTGGTAAGCAGCACTTACCCGTGTCTGTCTGCTCCTTCTTTTGTTCACGTTTGTTACGAAGAATCTCCTAAAAGTATTATTCTAATACCTTGAATATATTATGTGTATATTAAGTCTCACATTTAAGGCCTTGTAAACTTGTAAACATAGTTTTAGCTACTGTGACTTATTCTTTGTCATTTCCGTCCAAAGCAACGTTATGCATTTTAAACGTAGAGCTCGTCTAAGCTAAAATGACGCGCCCCACTCCTTGGTTTTGTATTTAATTGTAATACAAAACCAAGGAGTGGGGCGCGTCATTTCAGCTTAGACGAGCTCTAACAGCCATTCAATGGTTTTACTTATGTCACACCTGAAAGTATGAATAAATGTATTTTTCTGTAAAGGTCTGTTTTTATATACGTTTCTTTGTAAGAATCACCTTACTCGACGAGGATGAGGGTTATTAATATAGGTCTTTCATAAACCCCCTCTAGTCATTCATAAACGCCTTAAAACCGATTGAGTTTAATACCGTGCTATGTAGCAGTTCACCAACTTCTATTTTTAAGAGACAACAAATAAAGTATGCTGGAAGGAAACCAATATCAGTGAAGCAAAGAATTGAAGCTTCGGCACAGCACAACAGGACAGGGGCAGGGTATCAGGGGAAGTTGTCAAATGCTTAGTTTCCTGGAGACTTATTACCAATTCTTAAAACAGTACTGCCCTGCTTTTTCGTACTAAAACGTATATGAAAAGAAGGGCAGCATTGTTTTAGGTCCTGCTATAAGAATGTTTTCTGTTGTCCTGCTAGACATTAGGCCTCCTGAACAACTGATCTGGGGCCCAATTCTTGTACACAATAATTCTCATTCAATGCCCTTGTGATGCTCTTACCTTAACACGAACCTAACCAAAAAATTATGGTAATGGTATTCGCTTGTTACAATGGCCGTTCACGAGCCGCAATAGGACGGCAATTATTCTCGTTATACAATGGTGGCGTAGTTAAATAGCTGAATGCCAATGTTAGTGCGCGATGACGTTCGATCGTTGTCATAGTGCCAGCATCGTGATTATTAACTAAATATTACGCGAATCTTAGCCCTGTACCTGTCCAGGGCTCGAATTCTACTGTACACAAGCATACCACAAGCCTGGCACAAGCTTCAATACGACGCATTTGGTATTCTACTAAAACCGGAATCGCAATTCACAAGCGCCAGTCTGACGCCAGCCTACTGTCCGACAGTAGAATACGAAGTAGGCTGGCGGTGTACAGTAGAATTCGGGCCCTGGTGTAGTGTGACAAAGCCTAGGGGGAAATCCCACCCTGCGCAATGACCTATAATTGTATTGTAGGTAACATTCCTAAAACGAACTCTCTTTTATTCCTAATATTTTAAGGAAAATTATCATCATTCGTGCCATTGTCAGCTGATACTTCAGGTGATTGCTCAGGGGTCAGGGAGCCCCGTTTAGTAGACATACCTGGCTTGTCCATTCGCCTGCAGATCCCGACGACGTGGTCCACCGTCTCTTGAGGAGCATTGCCGTCCAGCACTACCAGTGGCGACCTCTTTAGAACTTCTATATGTTTGTCCACCTGAGGAGAATGGCCGAAACGTTGCAGTAATAACAAACACAGGCAACCTTGTGAAAAGGCTAAGCTATATGCCAGTCAAATAATAGGCTTGTGGCCTGTCAAGTCGAAATAGATACTTTTTATGAACTGTCAAAACGGAACTTTTGTTCCTGAGATCTATGAAATAACCACTGAGGGACGCCATGAAAAGGGCCATTAAATGCTGTCTTTTTTTGCATAAGATTGACTTTATAAAATATATCTGCTGTAAATACACAATTCTCAGAACGTCAAGTCATTGTATGTGTACAACATAATGCTTCAACTTATGACGTGTTCCTAGATTTATTGGATTACCTGGACGCAAGCTAATTGCCAAGTTAATAATTTATTGTTTGATGTGTTCTGGGATGGGTCCATCTCTAATTACGACTTGTATTTGAGGCACGGCATACATGTACATATGTGTTATGTATGATGTCTGTTTGTACGCACCAATTCCATCGTGATCTGATTGTGCAGCTCCATGTCTCCGAACCCAATGAGACATTCTCCTTTTGCGTCCATCACAGACGCGTAGTTAGCCGTGCGACCGCCTTTCACCACGCACCCTGTTAAATAAATAACGAAGAGTTACTACCTAGTCAAGTCATATTCTACTTCGTTTCGGGCCTTTCCACTACATACTTAGCTCGTCCCATGGCCCAAAAGACCCAGTTCTTTTGCTCTGTACTTTCTCTTTCTGCCATCGCGACGACCAACAACAAGGTCCAAGCCGTTAAAACCCTTCCATTTTCAACTGGGTCTACGTACCATCTAACAGCAGTCCCTCGGCGATGTCCCGCAGGTGGCAGCCATCCGCATCCCCTCCCACCGCGGTGAGCAGGCGCACGCTGCCGCGCCCGCGCATGCGCCAGAGCGCCTCCGCCATGTTGCGCGCTACGCCGCCGCCGCACGCGCCAGCCGCGCACGAGTGCGTGCTGCCATCTAGCTGTAACAAGGGGAGAGTTGATTTAGTTAATGGGCCAAATGAATAAGCTAAAATATACTAAACCTTTTTAAAATAATATTATACCTGTTATTTCGCAATGATTATGAGCGAACGTTAAATAAAAAAACCGGCCAAGTGCGAGTCGGACTCGCGCACGAAGGGTTCCGTACCATTATCTATAAAAAACCGCAAAAAAAAAATAAAAAAGTATGGGAGCCCCCCCTAAATATTAATTAAATTTTAATTTTATTTTTTTATTTTTTAAGTAAATAATATACTCAATATATTGTGAACATTTTAAGCGTCTACCTGCTACCATTATCAATATCGAGCAAAAATGAGCAAAAAAAATCACGTTTGTTGTATGGGAGCCCCCCTTAATATTAAATTTCTTTTGATTTTTTGACCGAGCGAGCGAAGCGAGCGAAGCGTCTCCGTTTCAGGTTTGGGCAAAAATGCTTTCGTATGTCCGGTTGTTCTCCTCTACAGGTCGCATTTATGAACCGATTCTCGTGAAATTTTGTGAGCAGGTTGGAAAAATAAATAGAATTTTTTACTCGAGCCAGTTTTTAGATTTTTTTCAAGATGGCGGAGATATGGGGTTTTAAAATGTAAAAAAATCGCTACAACCCAAACGGCTCGATGGATATTAACAAATGAGGTGTCGTTGGATTCGTAAAGACCATGAGAGTGAAACAGATGAGCGAGCGAAGCGAGCGAAGCGTCTCCGTTTCAGGTTTGGGCAAAAATGCTTTTGCTTTTGCATTTGAATGATAGGAATCTCTACAAAGGTAGATTTTCCTAAAAAATCTCTTATTATTTTCAAATTCAGACATGCACTTGAATCACGCTACATTTACACATTTTGTTTTAGTTATGCTAGTTTTAAATCTAATTTAAATATTAAGGTCATGATTATGAATAGGTCAAATTACCTACGTATATTTATGTAATTTATTAAGACTTGGTAAGCAGCACTTACCCGTGTCTGTCTGCTCCTTCTTTTGTTCAGGTTTGGGCCCCCTAAATATTAATTAAATTTTAATTTTATTTTTTTATTTTTTAAGTAAATAATATACTCAATATATTGTGAACATTTTAAGCGTCTACCTGCTACCATTATCAATATCGAGCAAAAATGAGCAAAAAAAATCACGTTTGTTGTATGGGAGCCCCCCTTAATATTAAATTTCTTTTGATTTTTTGACCGAGCGAGCGAAGCGAGCGAAGCGTCTCCGTTTCAGGTTTGGGCAAAAATGCTTTCGTATGTCCGGTTGTTCTCCTCTACAGGTCGCATTTATGAACCGTTTCTCGTGAAATTTTGTGAGCAGGTTGGAAAAATAAATAGAATTTTTTACTCGAGCCAGTTTTTAGATTTTTTTCAAGATGGCGGAGATATGGGGTTTTAAAATGTAAAAAAATCGCTACAACCCAAACGGCTCGATGGATATTAACAAATGAGGTGTCGTTGGATTCGTAAAGACCAAGAGAGTGAAACAGATGAGCGAGCGAAGCGAGCGAAGCGTCTCCGTTTCAGGTTTGGGCAAAAATGCTTTTGTATGTCCGGTTGTTCTCCTCTACAGGTCGCATTTATGAACCGATTCTCGTGAAATTTTGTGAGCAGGATGGAAAAATAAATAGAATTTTTTACTCGAGCCAGTTTTTTGAGTTTTTTTAAAATGGCGGAGATATGGGGTTTTAAAATGTAAAAAAATCGCTACAACCCAAACGGCTCGATGGATATTAACAAATGAGGTGTCGTTGGATTTGTAAAGACTATGAGAGTGAAACAGATTATATAATTTTAGTAAAAAGTCCATAGGTTGTATAAAAGATCGCGAAATGTAGTTTACAAAGTTATTGGTGCGGCTACTTTCATACTGCATGTACGTAACCAGGTACATTCATAAGTTTGTATGTGTTATTGAAAGAAAATTATTTGGGTTATTTTTTTTATGTGTGTTAGCAGTTCAGCTTTCCCACCGACATACTCGCGAGGTCTACAGCTCACAGAGCCACTAGTAGTATTTGTTGTTATAGCGGCAACAGAAATACATCATCTGTGAAAATTTCACCTGTCTAGCTACCACGGTTCATGAGTTACAGCCTGGTGACAGACAGGACGGACGGACAGACGGACAGCGAAGTCTCAGTAATAGGGTCCCGTTTGGCACCCTTCGGGTACGGAACCCTAAGAATGATGTCAGGTGATAATTTTTTGAGAAAAGCAGTGAAAACGCATAGCAATAGCGTACCTATCAATTGCTCCCATGGGCTCAAAATATCGGGCTTGTCGGAGGCACCTCTTGTGTTTTTTTGGTCCCAAAATGTCATAATACGTACGGCATTATGCGCCATTCGGAGAAATAAATATTCGATATGCTATCGCGTTTTCAATTGGGAAATTTTGCCCCATATGATAAACGCAATTTATTAAGGCCCATAGAAACAGTTTATGAACTTGCAACTTTGAAAGCAGAGGGTTTTGACCTCGAGTTTTGCGCTCAACCGCAAGTAACACGGCATAAAGTTAACCTCAGGTCAGATGTGCGCACAATGTAGGCGAGTTAACACCGACTTGGCACAAAGATCCATGTTCACGTCTTACGCGGACAACTAATGGCCTCGCCTGTAGTTAGTACGTGCTGTTGTGAAATGTAAAGCGAAACTAGCAGGTGCGATAATGTTGTTTGAATAGACAATAATAGGACAAATAAAAATAAATGTGTGTATAAATTATTGTGAATAATATGCAGGATAAATATTGTTATACAATGGTGATACGCACATTTTTTTATTGACCATAAAATCATACAGATTGTTTAAGCGTTTTATATCATATCATTACCCTAACCGATTTAAGTGCTTGTTCGCGGTTGGTATTGGGTAATAATTGGATTGGTTAGTAGCGTTTAAGACTACGACCACATGCTACGACACAAGCACACGCGTCGTAGCGCCGTAGCACTCGCGTCGTACCAATCGTAGCACTCGCGTCGTAGCGCCGTAGCACTCGCATCGTAGCGCCGTAGCACACGTGTCGTAGCGCCACCGTAGCACTGCCGCGTAGCTCTATAAAAACCGCTTGTCATTCCCTCACCGGATAACTTTGTCTTTAAAAACTTGCAATAAAGTTGTGATAATATGAAAGGGTATAAAAAATATATAGCTTAAATATATAATAATACTACACAAACTGGGTTAAAAGAAATACCTTAATAAATAAACTACCTATCTAATATTGTATACTGTGAAACCGAACCTGTTATACCTCAATAGATTAACATATTAATTAAGGGTCGCTATTGTTCATTTATAATTTGTAGGTACCCATTATACTATATCACAATGGCAGTATAATTTACCTTTACAATGCGTCTCTAGCCTGTATTTATGCTGATGTTCCAATAATATGATATCGTTTTGATTTACTGTTCCGGCACAGAAGAGATAATATGGTTCCGGTCCAATTTGCGCATGATACAGTGTTTCAGCCAAGAAGCAACCGCACGGTTCCAGCTGTATCTAGACGAGAGCTTAAAGTTACTTAGCTTGAAATACAATTATAGATGTAAAGTCATAAATTTTTATGTTTAGGTATGATTTTTACAATTCACAATGTAATGCTATGAATGGAACATGGAATTATTTATTATGTATACCCAGATTTTGAATTACTAGTCGCTATGCGGACGAGCTCAGAAAAAGTAAATCTGGAACCACCTTGCGAACTAAACCTAAACAAAAGTAAACGTAAGGCATTTATTTCAGGATACCAAGTAATTAAATCAAGCAGAAGGCGCAGCATGATGATGAAATAAAACCAAATAATGTGCTAGATTGTGGCTAAGTAATTAGATAGCTCCACTCTCCAAAAAACTACGAATTTGACGAATACACTACATATGTAATTATTATTGCTGAAAAAAGTGTACTAGTTACAAAAGACTGATGAGAAAATTATGATTTTACACGCACAAAAGAAAAATATCTCCCAAATTGTGTACTTTGACAGAGGGATAAGCGGATGGATGGCGGTTCCAGACCTAATAGTTCCATGTAGAGCAGTGCAACTAGTGCAAGTTGTGGCTCTGACCGCATTGATGGTATCGCACCATCGCACGCGACCCCACGAAAACCTCTGCAATTGGTAGCTAGCCACACGCCATATCCACAGATATAGTATCAAAATATAATGTTCCAATCTCACTTCGATAAACAGCTTTGTTCTGGCGTAAACTGTTTCACTTCCATTTTGACATATCACTAGTTTTGCGCAGTTATTTTCTTGATTGCAGATTCTTATCTCCACTCCAAACCTGCCGCGGCAATCCCAATCATGCCTCTGCCACCTCATATGGGTCTTTACCCATACGCCTTTGCGTAGTGCCATATGCGTCTCTTATATGTTACATCACACGTTTAGCTCGAATAAAATTTAAATAGGGATCTCTGGGTAACGACTTAAAGGTCGCACAATCATACTCTCGAAGACGTACATTTACAGTTAGGCCCAATGGAAAACACCATTTTGGATGGATGGATGGACCTTTTGTACGACCGACCTGTGGAACCTGTCCCATTTCCATTTGGTCGAGTTGTAATAGCATAATCGAGTCGATTTGTAATTTAAATTATTGTCATGTATGTGGCCCACGTTTAATAGAGCGGTGAACTTGTTTTTGCAGCTATAATAAATAAGTATAATTTACTTCGGTGGATGTTTATTTGGATAATTTTCCTATCGTAATGTAGTCGCCTGCGCCTAAAACTATACAAGCAGTATAAGCGGGATTCACTCGTTAGATATGACCGCCCGATACTTTTAGACGCAGGTGACCGTACCTTAGATTATTATATTAAGTACTTTCCTATACCAGTTGTTCCTTTTTACATAAATGAGCGAAAAACATAGCGTCACGCCATTTCCCGTACGGGTTGACCGAGGCACAATTTTGCCCACGTTAGCCAGTCATATTATTACATACACCATGTACATGACAGGGAAGCTAGCACCTCGCCGCAAATGGAAATTGTTTTTGTAAGAGAATATTTATAGAAAAGCTTAAATGCGTTTTTTCAATAAGTGATTTTAATCGTAGAGTTCTGAATAATTGAATTATCTGTAAAAACAAGTAAGTATGGGCAGCGGCAGAGGGTCTCAAACGCCGCAAGTATGCCGCACTTGGCAATGAATATATTTTTGTGCCGTTCGGTTTTGAGTCCCTCGGGCCGTGGGGTCCTGAAGCCCGACGAGCACTTAAATATATATCAATGCGGCTCGTCGAAGCGTCAGAGGACCTGAGAGCTGGCACCGACCTCGCTCAACGCATTAGCATTCCGATACAGCGAGGTAACCGTGCCAGCGTTTTGGGCACCCTCCCGCCCAGCAGGGATCTGGGCGATATTTTCCATCTAGTTTAGTTGTTTCCCTATAGTTTAGTTAAGTTGTAATTATTAATTTGTTATGTTATAAATACATATAAAATAGTACAGTAAGTACTTATCCAATATCGATTTAATAGCGCCAATACTGCTCCTCAAATCTAATCAAGCTGTACTTTAAGATAAGTAGTGTAAAAATAGTTTTAAAAATATGAAGTAACGTATGTTGAGTAAGTAACAGGTTAATTTAGACTTGAGTACCATCACAACGTATTCAGTATTTATTGTGTCATATAAATAGGGAGACGACTTAAACAGTCTCACTACATAATTACTGTGAGTTTGCTCGCATGCGACAATGTGCTAACACTGCACAACGTGATACAGACCAAAGACCTGAGGAATGCGTTTGTGTGAGTGCTTCCATCGTATAAGACTACGACGAAGTGTGAGACGTGTCTATACCGTCAGTAAATCGTTAATCCTTCTTGACTGACTGTGTACCAATCAAAAAGTTGTCTTTCTTAGTTCTCTGGCAAAGTAATTCAGAATGAAGAGATCTTTATCTAACTCAATTTCTCAAAATAAAAGGTTATTAAAGAAATAAAATGATTGTTTGTTAAATAAACAGTTTCATGGGTCTAGGTGCAATTAGTATCGATCACGTGTTTCAGAATCTTTCTGAGCAAACACATTAATAGTCACTTGTTAGAAATCTAAAGATAGGTCCCCTATAAATTACACAGTAGACTCGTAGCAATTATGTCTTAAGATAGAACAGCCTTTTAATTTTCAAGCATGGTTGCCTGTATGAAGTCATTAATTTATGGAAACTTATGTAGTAGGTACGCGTAGTTTCTGCTTGGATATCCGTAAAGTAGTATTATTTAATTAGATTATGGCAAGCTGTTTGATTATGGTAAGGTTTAAGATATTTATTTCTCAAAAGAATACAATATTCACTTACTTGATAAACAACACAAATAAATAATTACACAAATAGATTTCTTCCATCGCGCGAGACAATAAAGTAGGGTAGTCCTTGAAAAATGTAAATATTTATTTTAAGAATGTGGTGATGTAATGATTAGGTGACATATATAAGAAGTATATAATATAGTTTGAAATTATTGTCATTAGCACAGTAAGAAATGAGAAGCTAGGTGAATAGGTTTCACCCGTAGCACGCTCCGCGCGAGTATAGTTTATCGCGCCAATAGCAAAAATTCGGGTTTCACAAAATATAAAGGGAGCTGCAGGGCTACCATAAGGCAAGCCACTCACCTCAGTCGCGCATTTTACCACAATTTAGACGTTTCGTGTGACTCTTGCGACAAGTTTGACAACATCTCCGGAGGGTGCGAGTCATAATTCATAATTCATAATTTCTTTATTGCACACAAAAAGTTACATAGGACAGTAAAAAACATAGAAAACGTGTACAAAGGCGAGCTTATCTCTAATAAGAGATCTCTTCCAACAAACCAAATAGGGATGAGACAGGTGGATTGCTGAGCAGGAGTAGACCCATGAGTACAATACATGCGCGTCTTGACAGTTTCTGTGTGTAAATTTTGAAACATTACGCGGATTAGTTAAACGATGAGTTTTGCGTGTCTGTGTGTAAATTTTGAAACATTTCGCGTATTAGTTAAACGATGCGCGCGCACTTGTTTTGAGTCGCAGGTGCCACTTAGGCGACTTGTGACTTATGGTAGCCCTGCTGGATTAAAAACTAATTAAATTGAACTAAGTATGTATTCAATATAGTCGTTAAACATGTAGGGCGATGAGATGAGTTACTCTGATTTAGTTGAGTACTCTGTGGTAATTCATTAAAGTTCCATCAATTTGGGATTATGATACTCGTAATACTTGTAATATATTTTTTTTGTTGATTGGTTTTGGTTACACAAACTGCATTCCGTAATCTCTCTATGCGCCAGTTTATTAAATTAACGCAAGGATTAACACGAAATCCAACACAACATTAATTGTTTTAACACCGGAGATTAATCTTAACATGCAGCACTAACCGGGAAATGGGAAATCTGTAGCATAGAATTAATGGCAAAATGAATGGCCATTTCCGTTCATTTATCATACAAAGTTCGACAAACGCGCATTGAACAGTTATCAGGCGTCAAGTTACACATTAACGACCGTCGATGGGTACATGGTGACGTCATAGTTGACAGTGTGATTTATTCGTTTGCTCACGCTATTCTATTCGTGACGTGTTCCACGCCCTGGTGAGCCATTGGCTGGTTTACACTTTGATTAGTGCAATTTCTAACTTTGAAAACGTATGCATCTAAGTAACACAGATACTATTAGTACATAGCACATAGCAGATTGATGTCGAATCCAGATAAAAAAAAAAAAAACCTCAAGATACCTACATCGACACTGTACCCCACACGTGGACTCAAGATACATCGACACTGTACCCCACACGTGGACTCAAGATACATCGAAACTGTACCCCACACATGGACTCAAGATACATCGACACTGTACCCCACACGTGGACTCAAGATACATCGACACTGTACCCCACACGTGGACTCAAGATACATCGACACTGTACTCCACACGTGGACTCAAGATACATCGACACTGTACCCCACACGTGGACTCAAGATACATCGACACTGTACCCCACACGTGGACTCAAGATACATCGACACTGTACCCCACACGTGGACTCAAGATACATCGACACTGTACCCCACACGTGGACTCAAGATACATCGACACTGTACCCCACACGTGGACTCAAGATACATCGACACTGTACCCCACACGTGGACTCAAGATACATTAACACTGTACCCACACGTGGACTCAAGATACATCGACACTGTACCCCACACGTGGACTCAAGATACATCGACACTGTACCCCACACGTGGACTCAAGATACATCGACACTGTACCCCACACGTGGACTCAAGATACATCGACACTGTACCCCACACGTGGACTCAAGATACATCGACACTGTACCCCACACTTGGACTCAAGATACATCGACACTGTACCCCACACTTGGACTCAAGATACATCGATACTGTACCCCACACTTGGACTCAAGATACATCGACACTGTACCCCACACGTGGACTCAAGATACATCGACACTGTACCCCACACTTGGACTCAAGATACATCGACACTGTACCCCACACGTGGACTCAAGATACATCGACACTGTACCCCACACGTGGACTCAAGATACATCGACACTGTACTCCACACGTGGACTCAAGATACATCGACACTGTACCCCACACGTGGACTCAAGATACATCGACACTGTACCCCACACGTGGACTCAAGATACATCGACACTGTACCCCACACGTGGACTCAAGATACATCGACACTGTACCCCACACGTGGACTCAAGATACATCGACACTGTACCCCACACGTGGACTCAAGATACATCGACACTGTACCCCACACGTGGACTCAAGATACATCGACACTGTACCCCACACGTGGACTCAAGATACATCGACACTGTACTCCACACGTGGACTCAAGATACATCGACACTGTACCCCACACGTGGACTCAAGATACATCGACACTGTACCCCACACGTGGACTCAAGATACATCGACACTGTACCCCACACGTGGACTCAAGATACATCGACACTGTACCCCACACGTGGACTCAAGATACATCGACACTGTATCCCACACGTGGACTCAAGATACATCGACACTGTACCCCACACGTGGACTCAAGATACATCGACACTGTACCCCACACGTGGACTCAAGATACATCGACACTGTGCCCCACACGTGGACTCAAGATACATCGACACTGTGCCCCACACGTGGACTCAAGATACATCGACACTGTGCCCCACACGTGGACTCAAGATACATCGACACTGTGCCCCACACGTGGACTCAAGATACATCGACACTGTACCCCACTCTAGGAAAATTCGACCGTTAGTGATATAAAATAAAGTATGTATGATTTAATATCACTAATGGTCGATTTTTCCTTTCTTCCTTACGATTAACAGAATGTTTTTCTCAGCAATTTGGCATTTACTATTCAATGTCACGTCAAATTAAGTTACCTGACTGTTTACCTGGGGATTGAAAAATCGCCTCAAATAAAATATTATACCAGCCTTTAGATAGCGTAGTCAAACAGACATACACAACAGAGACACTAGTATATTTGTAGTGAAATTTGTGAAGTATTTGTGTAGAGCTGACAACTGAAACAAAAAAAAACACAAGCGTAGGCGTGATTGGGGAGGCAGTCGCTCACGTCCGAAGGAATTACTTGGAATCCACAGCCCTTCACGTCCTCCCTGGGTAGTGCTAACGAGAGACAAATCATCATCATCAAATCATCTCAAGACATTATAATTTCCAGGTTTTCAAATGAGAACCTGACCACTTGACACTGGCAAAATTAACCTCAAAAGAGGTAAGGACGCCATTAATAAAAAGAAGAAGAAGTAGGCGTCATTCAACTTATATTAAATAGAAAGTACCGAAAACCTTAGTTCCCATACTTAGGAAAGTAAAACTTTCTTACTAAATAAACAGTTTGCGCCTCCACAGATGTATTATAAATACAATAGCTATCTGCCATTATCTCTTTGCGTGGGAAATACGGGAATATTTCCAGCAGAAAGAAAAGCAACTTCTTGTTAAATATGGTAATTTATGAAGGTTACATGAGAGCACATATTGTGTTGCGAGGGGTTCCTTTACGAAGCTGGAGCGAGGTTCGAAGGAGGCGCTTGCCAGTAACGGCTTATAGCCTACATGCTGGATATTTGCTCACGAATGTACTCGCTTCACTTTGCTCGGAAAAAGCTCTTGCCCTTGCTTTTATTGCCAGTGAGGACTGGTCTGTGTATCTGTAACATACTAGCTTACTTCTGATATGAAGGAAAATATATTATATGTTTTACATAACCCTCTCGCTCCGACGCCGACGTCAATTGTTCTCCATTGTAAGTTTGTTCGGCCTATGTCCATATGAGAGAATACCGATTACACTAATAAATTAAATAATAACCATGACTGTAACGTGTTAAAAGTTTGTTACGACTCCGACTGATGAAAACCTCGCAGTAGGTTTCATATTTCATACGCCAGCCTGCCGCTGAAAGCATAAATCCCGAACGTGACAATTGACAAGTTTGAGTGCTCAAATCGAAGTTGAAACAGAAATAGAGGATTTTTGCAAATAGTCGAAATTAAGAGAAGGCGCTGGAAGGCGGCGTGTATCGAGCGCAGGCGGGCGCGCCGCCCTCACTCGCCGGAGCCCTAACCACCAGTCAGCCACGAGCCGCCGACGGAGCACCCGACACCGTCGTCGCCTCTCGCACCCACCGGCACATATAACCACCCTACCGTCTCATCAAAAACGTTTTACCAAAACACGTGATTACCACCAGGTTACATCTCCGCGGTTGAATATTGCCCTGTAATATTGTAGTGGTGAAAAATATGTTTAGTGACAGCAGTAGAGTGATTATCGAGTAGGTTCGTCTGCTTTCGGCGGCGGTCGCCACGTCTCAGCCATGCTCATGGGTAAGTTTTTTTTTATAAGTGTAGTTATTATGAACGTTTTAATAAATAAGACGAGACGTTAGGCCGTTAACATAACAACGTGATTACATTTCGTCAATAAGTCTAAATACCGGCAGAAAAGGCAAGCGACTCCAAGATGATAAAAGACATTCATAATGATCGGAATAATGGCATACAAATATAGGGTTTGGTGATTGACGACCGGTCAGCAATTTATTACTCGAAGGATGTCTATTGGACCCATGACTAGCCTCCGCTGTTTGTCTGTCTGTCCATCCGTCCGTCAGCGGGCTGTATCTCATGAACTGTAAATAGGTAGAGTTAAAATTTTCACACAATGTGTATTTCTTTTCCCTGTGTCCGTTCTGCGTCCCTATAAAAGAGACGTTCTTAAAATATCCGTGTCCCTAGGAGTTACCAAACCATGATTCAAATCTCATCGCGAATTCGCGATACCCATCATCGTCGTCGGTGGCGCAATTGGTTTATCGTTGAATCCGCAATATACAGTAGGTACTGGGACTGGCATCGATACGAAACCAAGTAGGTGCGCTAATGAGGGTTCCGATCTTTAAAAGAAAAAAGAAAAACCCTTACAGGATCACTTTGTTGTCGTCCGTTCGTCCGTCCGTCTGTTCGTGTGTCAAGACCAAGAATGAATGAACGATTAAGCTGAAATTTATTTGCATATATGTACATAGCTGTGAAAAAAAACAACCTTCTACGTCAACGCAATCGAACGCTACGACTGATTATGCTGTAAAATTGTTGGATTTTCCCATAGGCCTACAATCATGAGATTTGGCACAAAGCAAGGTCTAATAGCACAAATAAAGGGAAAACCCTTGGTGCACGAGTCCTACTTGCACTTGACCGTTTAATTTTTATTGTTGTTGATTTATAATTTTTTAGTCCTTCAGATTTCTTGTATGATGTATGAAACACTTCGTGTGCGAGTCCGATCCTCTCTAGACAGATTTGATATGATTAGAATGGTGAAGTTAATTTAAAGGTTGAGTTAGTTCTCGTTATCCAGCAGTGGATTCTTGAAATATGTTACATCATTGTAGACAGGACATACTTATGTATATCTATAACAGAACGCGTTCATGGCAGTCAGAAAACAGTTCGTCCCGACTTGGGCATAAAGCCACATAAAATTATTCAAATTGGTCGGACCATGTTTGAGTTTGCCACTAATGTACAGTGTTGTACTTTTATATACTTATAAAGAAAAATAACAATAGATTATACACAAACTGAAGTCTAGCCTAAGACGCTTAGGTAAGGTAATGTGAAGCACATAAGTAGTGCTGTACACAACAGCACATATATATAAACTTAATTGATTCTTGGACTCTTACAATTAAAGGTCGGTCGGTTCTTTAACTTCAAGTTGAATTCCTTATATTTTCTCATTGTTGAGTAAGGATTTCGGCCACCTCCAAGTACTCAATAGGACGAATTCATCAAATATTTATGATCTGGACAACAATGGATAACAAATGGCACTACGGAGGGCCGAGTTTTGGGCTGTATCAACTTAACTTCGCTCTAGGGACCTAAGCACCGGAAATTACTATCAAGTAAAGGGACTATCAGTTCTCAGGAGATACAGGGAGATTGCGGATTACTGAAGTCTATATTACCATTAAATCGGTTGTAGTGAATAGCTTTAGTTTGATTGATCCATTACTATTGAAATATAAAAAGTAAACCAAAGTAAGTGCATATGTCTTCCTTTCATGATGTGGCCAACCACGGTTGAGTTAAAAGTTTAATTGAAATCTTTTAGGGCAAAACACTACGAAAGCGTGAAGACTAAATTCAACGTGTTCATTCAACAAAATCACAAAAAAACAACATAGTGCAAATACTTTTAAACAGACATGTTTTCGTGAAATTCAACCCTTTGGGTCAGTAGATGAAATGCTGCATCATGAAATGATCAATTTCATGATATGGCCACGACATGTATTATTTTTTGCTATGAGCGCTCGTGCAAGCGCTCCTGAATATTTTGGCAGCGTATGAGCCGATGAAACACGGATTAGGATCAGCAAACTGAATAAAAAATACTAAAAATAAAATGGAGCAATGAAAAACATAGGTAAAATTGATTGAATAGTCGTTCAACTTTATTTCGTCGTAAAATAGCAACGATTTTACTGGCACGTCGATTTTACTTTCAAAACTTTTGCCAAGTAAATATACAAAAGAGATTCGTATACAAAAACAACAACAGCCCTCAAATGAAGGTTAGAGTGAACAATAAAAGAGTACCGGACGGAGACTCTCCGTAATAGAATCTTGCACGAAATGCTCTCACAGACAGCAACAAACAGTGTCTCATCCACAACTCCCCACAAGTAAGCACCCAAGGGGCACATAGGGCACTCGTAACTAGGGGTTTAGTGTTCGTCTCATCTTTTCTAGTTAGCCTTGCTTGCCGCACTCCCCTCCCCCCCGCTCCGCGACCCTCGAGGAAGCGGCTTCTATCTCTTAACTAATTGCAAGGGCCCTCCCTAAGCTGAACTTCTTTTGCTCTTTTCTCTAAAGAAAATGTACTGCAAAGTTTAAATTAAAACGCGAAACTTTTATATTATTTTTACATTCTCGTTTGTTTGCGAATAATTATATTCCCAGGTTTAGGGTTAGGTGTACTTATTTCTACGATTACCCTTTTGCTCGGGTTGCGAGTGTTACGTCATTAATTTCAGTATGGTTAATGACACTAAATTCAAGACTTCCTTGAAACTGTTCTAACTTGATGACTTATAAAAGTTCCACGTGACTATCGTTTCAAGGTAACCTGTGAAGGTTACAGATTCATAGATATCGAAACAAAAGATGTGACCTTGAATTGATGCTGAAGAATCACATATCAATCAATCAGCAGGATACCCATCTTTCTTTGAGGTCCCGATACCTATTTTTAGATGAGGTGGAAAATATCAGCTGTATCATTTCGATATCTGTATGGCTTCTAAAATACAGGCTATTGACCTAGTTTAGTAGCCAGTCCCGACTGTTCGTTTTGTAGGTAAAATTTAATTGTGTGAAATAAAATAAATTTCAATTTCAATGTACTTAGGTATAATAATCTCCTTAGCTCCTTTACATATAAATTCATGATCCTAATAATGCTCACAGTCTAATGAATACACAATTGTCGGGGATTTGTTTGGTTTCATGTGTTATTGATTCATGGTATGGTAGGTTGGTTGTGGTTGGCGCTCAAAGCTGAATTAATAATGCTAAATGCAATTCTGGTTGAATTATCCTGATTACTTGGACCTTTTCTATGTGTATACGATAAATGAAAATTACAGAGCTCGCATAATGTAGCCATTTTATTTTTAGATTTATAAATACATAATTACCTAGTTTATAATTTATAATTCTTATAAGCATTAATGCTTGTGTCGTCGACTGTGATAATAATGGTATTTTTAGGGTTCCGATCCTTAATGGAAAAAAAGGAACCCTTATAGGATCACTTTGTTGTCTGTCCGTCTGTCTGTCTGTCCGTGTGCCACAACCTTTATAAGAAGAACGCGTAGACGTATCAAGCTGAAATTTATATCAATTGTTAAAGTCTGTAGACGCATAAAGATGTGAGAAAATCAACCTTCTAGGTCAACGCAATCGAACGACACGTACGACCGTTTATGTTGTAAAATTGTTGGATTTTCATAGTAATCGCAATGGACCCAACACCTATAGGGTACTTCCCGTAGGCCTATAATCATGAAATTTGGCACAAAGTAAGGTCAGCACAAGGAAAGGGAAAAATCAGAAAACTGCAAATTTCTGTCTTTCTACAAAAAAATATAATTTAGTTTATATGGATGACATAATACTTTAGTTTTTTTTTTATGTGGAAACCTAATAACACATGTTACACTCTCCAAGTGTGATCGGAACCCTTGGTGCGCGAGTCCTACTCGCACTTGATCGTTTATTTAGAAATAACGACTCTGCTCCGGCGGCGCCCTAGTCGCAATATACGGCATTTCCTGAAAAAAAATGTCCTTTGGCAGAATTTCTGTAGGTCCAGGATGGATTTAAGAAGTGGAACCACTTGGATTTGTGATGCAGGGGCAAGAGGGGGAGGGGCAAAGTTTGTATATGGGCAAAAATAAAATATTTGACATATGAAGCTGTAATTTTGCAAGTAAGAAGTTTAAAGAACCAGAACGTAGGTACAGTAATTATTTTTAAAGATTTACCTCCACAAAGGGCACAAAAGGGGGCTAAAGTTTGTGCAAAATACAAAAAAACCCAGACATGAACCCAGACCTGCCAGATTTGGCAGGTTTAAAGATCCGGGACGTTCAGTATATATTTTTTAAGATTAGCCCCCACAAAGGCGTAAAAAAGGGGGCTAAAGTTTATACAGCTGGAAGAGATCTTTCTAAACATAAGCTTGCCTTTGTAAATTACTTCTCTCTATTTTCTGTGTTTTGTCTTTTATGTGCAATAAATATATACGAAATATACGAAATGGCGTGTTTGGTACCGTTTTCGTATACAATAAATATGGAGATTCTATTATTAAGTGACAGTGGATATTAAGTGACATTTTCATACAAAAAGCCTATAATTATTGTAAAAAAGTTAATTTCTAAATTATTATTTTTTTGCCCCCTGTTTGGGGGCAGGATTTCGAAAAAAATAATACTGAACTTACATCCTAGATCTTTAAACTACCTACCTGCCGAATTACAGCTTCATAGGTAAAGTATTTTTTTTGTATTGTATAGGTAGGGTTCCGCACCAGAAGTGTCCGACGAACGACGATACACGTTGAAATTTTCACAGAATGTGTACCTATATCTGTTGAGAATAGAACAGAACAGAATGTGTATCTTTGCTGTTATACAGTAACAAATGATGCAGTACGTGTAATTTTAGTGTCGGAGTCCGATTCGCACATGACCGATGTTCAAATCAATCGATATCCACGACTGATTGGCTTTTACGCTTTAATTTCACCCAATCAGTGATCGGCCCAACCATGTGATTCCAAGCGTTAATGATTCAATTAGACACATACAGGACGCGGGTTTCTGATCTGGAAAAAGTAAACGCCACTCTGTTGGATAAACCAAAAAACGACGCCGCAAAAAAGATCTACGAAAATATTTTCTTGGACATCTCCGACTATGCATCATCCCTCATATGACGTCAACGTATAGTCTGGCTAGGCAGAATTGAACACCGCAAATTAAAAACTCTTTTGTAACACCGTATATGTCACCGGATAAACGTATACCTATGTTACCGGCAAAAAATTAAATCAAGCCATTCTACAGTGTTACTGGTCAGTTTACCAACAGATGTATCCTACAGAATGACGGTTTTCATACTTTGTCGCATCAATGACACGATGACCAAAGATAATATAAACAGCAGTGTGGCCGCTATAAAAAAGCACTCGTCCAAGTTAGACTAGCCAAACTCTAGCAGTACCCTAAGTAGGTATATATAGATATATAATTTACTATATAGCAGTGCGTCCTATTTCCACGCATGACAAAGGAAATTTTCAACATACTTCTTCAAACATGTCGAGCATAGTAACGTTGGAGTGCTGATAAAGTTGGAGCCGGAAGCGAGCTCCGTTCTCCAGTTTACTTATTCATGCGTCCATGATTCCTCGAAGCTCTGAGTTGTGCCATCTCCGCTGGGACCTTTCGCCGACGCATCTGATCTTCGTCTTCCTTATAAATTATACCCACTTTCCCCGCTCTACCGCGAACCGTAATCACATATGTATCGTGAATTGGAGAACACTATGCGGTGATTTATCTCGATCTCGTATTTCATTTGTGAGAAATAACATTATCGGGGAAAATGCGGGTACCGGCTACCGGTGCTCGGACGAGGCTGGAGTATTTCTTTGAATTTTTATTTCGGTTGAACTAATGATTTCATGAACTACACTTTATGTAATAAGTATAAGTAGATAGAAAATTATTTCGAAATGACTTCAGCATTAAAAAACCCCCGCCTAAATCTGCGCAACGCAGTCTTCCAGTTTGATCACCAGCCCCCTTATTCGCTAATTCAGTGATGGTCACTCAATGATGATCCGGAAAAATTAAGAAGCTATTGGTATCGTTCAAATTATCGTGTAACCAAAGGATATCAAAATAAGTTGGATAATATTAGCCGTGAGTGATCATCACTGAATTAGCGAATAAGGGGGCAGGTCTCATCGTCAGGTGAAATTAAAAGGTATTTCCTCATCACAACGAATCTAATGAGCCTAAGCTCGATGGGTTTACTAGTAAGCATCCCAGAGTTCCAGCTCCCACCTTCGAGCTTCGCACTCCATCATATCAAAAAATAGTGTTTAAAACATTTAAGAAATCATCAGCGGTATTATGTAATATGCAAAAAACGCACTCTTTTTGCACTTTTTGCACGGACGTAAGTGTCGCGCTGCAGTTTACGCCATTGTATAATCTCTTCTTTAATTTGGGAAAATTTCAACCACCACACATCCAGTTGCTAATTTCAACCACCACACATCCAGTTGCTAATTTCAACCACTACACATCCAGTTGCTAATTTCAACCACCACACATCCAGTTGCTAATTTCAACCACCACACATCCAGTTGCTAATTTCAACCACTACACATCCAGTTGCTAATTTCAACCACCACACATCCAGTTGCTAATTTCAACCACCACACATCCAGTTGCTAATTTCAACCACTACACATCCAGTTGCTAATTTCAACCACCACACATCCAGTTGCTAATTTCAACCACCACACATCCAGTTGCTAATTTTGAGGATTATAGGCGCCTTAACAGAATCTGATGCCAAATATCGTTCTCTTCAGATTGAAACTTCATCGTGTATCTACGAAAATCGTGGAAAACGCAAGCACTCCATGTATATTCTGCAAATGCGCTACTGTGTTCAATCAACTTCCCATTTAGCCGAATATAGCGACTAAACATAGAACCTCAGACTAATATGGATTCCTCCAAGCATAGAACATACTTATCTGTACTTATAATTATGACAATGTAATGTTTATTTACTGTGGATTCAGTCAGAGTAACGGAGTTAAAAATTGCAATGATAGGACATTAGATTTGGTACTGAGTACACCGGGTAACTCGGAAGTGTGCGTGTGTGCGGCGGATCAGCCGCTACTGCCGGTTGACGCGTACCATCCGCCGCTCGAGATCACGCTGCGCCGGCGGCGCCGGCTCTCGCGCCGCGATGTCGACTGCGTGCCCGCGACAACGCACCAACACCACGACGACGGCCCGGCGACCGCGGCAGATGAAACTCGCTCGACGGATTGGAACTTTAATAAAGCGGATTTTCCCAGGCTATATTCATCGATTGAAACTATAGACTGGACTCAAATATACCGCCTAGACTTAGAATCAAGTTTGAATTATTTTTGATGATTGATGATACAATATTTGATGATTGCATTCCTCAAAAAAAGCGAGATAGTGCTAGCCCAAGGTACAGTTATCCCGAGTGGTATACTATCGAATTAATTCGGGATATAAGGCTAAAGGCACGGTTACATAAAAAGTTTAAATCTAGTCAGTCAAGAGAGGATTATGATCGCTTTTCTCAATGTAGGGCAAGAGTTAAAAGTATGATTATGATTAACACCAGTATCAAAGAAAAGTTGAGCTGAACGTACTAAAGGATCCAAAATCTTTCTGGAACTTTGTTAAATCAAAACAAGGCACGCGTAACGCGCAAACTATTTTGAAACAGGGAGAAGTTCTAACCGGGGAACAGTGCGCAAAAGAGTATGCCAAATACTTTTACTCTATATATAGCACAAATTCAGCGGTTTTAGATGTGGACGCAGCAGTAGCAGAAGCTGGGGACGAGAATGGGGCTGCGAGGGTACATCTGGATAGACTGACTTTGGGTGAAGTTAAGTGCGCATTGCGAGAAGTCAAACCAAAGAAATCAGCAGGACCAGACGGCATCCCACCTTACGTCATGAGGGATTGTCGATCAGTATTAGCGAAGCCTTTACTTCACATATACAATCTGAGTTTAAGCGAAGCGGTATTCCCAGCCAGATGGAAGACAACAAGAGTGGTGCCTGTTCCTAAGGGATGAGCGGGACCGAATGTGGAAGAGTACAGACCTGTAGCTGTACTTTCAACTCCAGCAAAGGTATTAGAATCAGCTATCCACCAATCACTATTTGCACAGGTCAGCCAGCAGTTGTCAGAGGCTCAACATGGGTTCCGCCCGGAGAGAAGTACCACCAGCAACCTCCTTAGCTACATGACGGAAATAGTACCAGCAGTAGATAGTGGATTGCAAGTTGATGCGGCGTACTTTGATTTCAAAAAAGCTTTTGATTTGGTCGACAACGACGTTTTATTGAGGAAGCTTGCTGGCTTTGGTTTTACTCCTCACCTACTTAGGTTCTTTTGTAGTTTTATGAGTGGGAGGCAGCAGTATGTAGAATATAATGGATATAAGTCTGAACCATACTTAACGAGATCAGGAGTAAGCCAAGGGAGTAATCTGGGTCCGCTACAATTCATTTTAATGATTAATGATCTACCTGAGGTGGTACAGAACTGTAAATGTTTGTTGTTCGCAGACGACCTTAAACTGTCACTAACAATAAATAATTTGGAGGATGCTGGAAAGCTGCAAGACGACATTAATAGAGTAGTGGCCTGGAGTGAAGAAAATCGGCTGCAATTCAACAACTCGAAGTGTGTCACAATAACTTTTACTCGGTCGCGCACTCCCATGGTGAACAACTACCAAGTCAACCAGACCCCAATGGAAAGAGTCAGCGAAGTTAAGGATTTAGGAGTCACGCTTAGGGCTGATTTGACATTTAAAGATCATATAATTAAAAGCTGTAAAAAAGCGTACAGGAATTTAGGTTTTATACTAAGACGGGTACAACATTTTGAAAACATCAAAGCGATTAGAGTTTTATATAACGCGTTGGTGAGAAGCCATTTTGAACACAATGCGGTAATTTGGGCTCCATATGAAAATAAATATATTGATATGTTGGAGAGATTCCAGAACAAAATTATTAGATATTTATATTTAAAACAGTATGGGGTTTATCCGTTGTACCCATTAATGTACCCAACCTTGTTTACCTTAGGCATGACTGGGTACAATGAACTAAGAGTGAGGAGGGATGTGGCGTTAGCCACTTACCTATTCAAGCTACTACGTGGAAAAATCTACAATGCGGATATCCTGCGTAGAATCTGTTTATGTGTACCGGACGGCTACGTGCATCGGCGCCGACACCCGGGGTTGCTGCACGTGCCGCGCGCGCGCACACACTTGCTAGGCAAAGCGCCGTTCACGCGCACACTCCGAACACTAAATATGATAGCGGAGGAGATTGACATGTTCTCCTGCGCACTGACTGAATTTACAAGGGTGGCATTATGCATTATAAGTTATAGATTGTGATGTCGTTAGGTATTTAATCAATTGATAACTGCAATGTCGAATTAGGTTCCTCACCTGTAATGATATTGTGTGTTTAGATAAATAAATAAATAAATAAATAAATAAATAAATAAATAAATAAATAAATTTATTTACAGAGTACACTATATAGGCCGCTTTAAAGCACAATATCGCATGAGGAAAACGAACAATGATGTAGGCACATGGATGAGATATGTACAACGTGTTTTGCAAAAGTCAAGTGAGGGGCTTACTTGAGCAGTCTGTCTGTCATTGATTTCGTTTTACCGTGTATTCTATCGAATTATCGTCACTTCAAACAAAATATAAATAGTTGATCGAAGCAATCTCCGCTCACTTAATGCTATAAAGTAATAAATGTCGCAGACTCAAGCAAGTCATGTTTCTTGCCACGAAATAAGTATTACCTTTTACAGTAAAATGTAGCAGTGCATATATCAAGTGAGTTTGAGCTCTAAGATATATAAATTGAGATGGTAATGTCTATTTTCCTGCAGTTCATTTGGCAATATAAAAAGTTCGCACCAGATTATTGCGGAGAAGGTTTTGGCCGCTCGCCATGCCCCGGCGACGGCGACGGCGGCGCTGCGATGGAATCAAATGTCATTTTTCCATTCTACAATTTCGAAGTGCAGTGTCCTATTTGCATATTTTTCTCACTTGGCTCTCGTCTCGCAAAAAATATTGCGACAACAAATCGTTTATTTTCTGTCTGCCCATGTCTGCCTGTGACATAGCATTGTTGTCTACGTAGGACGTCTATTACTCTGGCCGCTGAGAGAATGCGATCCTGACACATGTCTATGTCCCTGTCTGTCCCGCGCTATTTTTATTAAAAGCTTTTATTTAACTTGCACTGTATGTATGTTTGTTTGTTTGTTTGTTTGTTTGTTTGTTTGTGGGTATCACGGTTCGCGTCAAAAATGTCGGCTTGAATTTGACCCACTTCCCGTTATCCGATTGAGCTGAAATTTTGCATATGTATGTAAGTTGGATGACAATGCAATATTTTTTTGACTTGGAGCTGATCTGATGCTGGAGCCGGAAGGTGGCCATGGGAACCCTGTTACCAAACGACGCAATCCTATTTAATTGTGTTTGGGCTCATTTGATTTATATTGACAAGTACTTTGATCCTAGAATAATTTTTATGACATGGAGCTGATCTGATGCTGGAGCCGGAAGGTGGCCATGGGAACCCTGTTACCAAACGACGTAATCCTATTGTGTTTAGGCTGATTTGATTTATATTGACAAGTACTTTGATCCTAGAATATTTTTTATGACATGGAGCTGATCTGATGCTGGAGCCGGAAGGTGGCCATGGGAACCCTGTTACCAAACGACGCAATCCTATTGTGTTGGGCTCATTTGATTTATATTGACAAGTACTTTGATCCTAGAATATTTTTTATGGCATGGAGCTGATCTGATGCTGCAGCCTGAAGCTGGCCATGGGAACCCTGTTACCACACGACACAATCCTATTGTGTTTGGGCTCATTTGATTTATATTGACAAGTACTTTGATCCTAGAATATTTTTTATGACATGGAGCTGATCTGATGCTGGAGCCGGAAGGTGGCCATAGGAACCCTGTTACCAAACGACGTAATCCTATTGTGTTTAGGCTGATTTGATTTATATTGACAAGTACTTTGATCCTAGAATATTTTTTATGACATGGAGCTGATCTGATGCTGGAGCCGGAAGGTGGCCATGGGAACCCTGTTACCAAACGACGCAATCCTATTGTGTTTGGGCTCATTTGATTTATATTGACAAGTACTTTGATCCTAGAATATTTTTTATGACATGGAGCTGATCTGATGCTGCAGCCTGAAGCTGGCCATGGGAACCCTGTTACCACACGACACAATCCTATTGTGTTTGGGCTCATTTGATTTATATTGACAAGTACTTTGATCCTAGAATATTTTTTATGACATGGAGCTGATCTGATGCTGGAGCCGGAAGGTGGCCATGGGAACTCTGTTACCAAACGACGCAATCCTATCGTGTTTGGTCTCATTGGATTCGTCTTCACAAGCACTCTCAAAATCGATATTTCGACCATGGACATGATCTCGCTAGCGCCAGAATTGCCTCGCTGTAATGATAAAGACTAAAAAGTTAAAAATAAATTAAAAGTAAAAAAACATTTTAAACAAAGCTTTTATTTAATGCCCTAAAAAGAAGAAAATAAAATTTTGATTCAATCAAATGCGTCATTTTATTAAATTACACAATTAATACGATATAAAAGCTTGTTGCGGGATTTATCTCCAAGTCTGTGCAAATAGTCCCTACCACCTGATTAAGCCTACACAAGTAAATCTCGCAACAAGCTTTTATATCGTATTAATTGTGTAATTTAATAAAATGACGCATTTGATTGAATCAAAATTTTATTTTCTTCTTTTTAGGGCATTAAATAAAAGCTTTGTTTAAAATGTTTTTTTACTTTTAATTTATTCACTCTTCTCACTCCCACATAGGGGAATGCATCCCAAACTGACATGTGTCAGAATTCTCTCAGCGGCTAGACTTTTTTTATAGTTATTACTCGCACTATCAATAAATTGAAACTTTACTTTACGAAGATCTTCTTCAACATTCCCTTAGCTAAAGGCTCATAGATTAAAGTGTAATATTTAAGAGCTATCAGCCTATCCTATACTATCGAAATGTAGAAACAAACATTTCTTAATAAGTTTTAGACAATATACAACTTGGTCATATCACTCGCCGTTTTTAAAGCTAAGAAAATGTATGCGATTTGAAATTAAAATTTCAGTATCTACGAGAAGTTAAACATTGAGATTTATGCGATAGTCTTGTCCTTATTATCCAACTATATCTAACTAAATATTTTTGTAGAGCAACATGTCACTGAAATTAGTACACACACAGTAAGATGCATTTCATTATATATTAATCATCTATAAGTACCCTGTAATTTAGTTGATTGAGCAGAAACTTGGGCAGACTCAAGCAAAAGCAAATAACTTGGTCAAGAACTTGTCGAGAATAGAAAACTATACAACCAGATGCGGCCATACTAACTTTACCTAACATTGCCATTTTATTTTTGTTTATTTTATTTATTTTTAATTACCTGCCTTATCATTTGTACTATACCCAGTTTGTTAATTAATATTCAACATAGTTCAGCAAAAGTTTTCTAGTCAAGGAGCACGGGCCTCGCTGAAATTTAAAGATGCAGAAGAATTCAAATACAAACATTGTTTCTTATCGAAGTCAGTAATTTGTTCAAGTTACAAACTTGTTTGTAATGGTTTAAAACGCTGTCTCAGCGGGAGTACACGGGTTTGGTCGACGTGGCATGGCACCCTGCCAACATTCCCTCACCTTCCCCCTACCGCCCGCATATAGATTCCAATCACTGCCTAACTTGGTTCTTATATGCAAAAGAAACTTGATAGCTAAGGTAAGGAACATGTATGTATGTACGAGATGTACGAGAAGTAAGCATGCTGTGTATACCAGAAAGATTTTGGTTGCGATTAGTAAGGGATTAAAGTGTAGAAATGTTTATGCAAAACATTTTCTTTCCCTAGAGATACTGTGAGGATGAAATAAATATTTAATGTTGATTGGCATTTTTAATTGGGAGCTCGGGTCCTAAACACACTTGAATGTTGGGTTTCCGAAAGTGCTTTACACAATACATTCTTCAGCTTTCTTATATTTTTTACCAAAAAAACAGGGGAGCACACCATTCTGCATTCAGGTCAAAACAAGACCTCTTTGGCAAGATTTTAACAAAACTAATCGAAATAGAAAATTTATTTTATTTAATTCTGCTTTTCAGATTCATAAATAGAGGCGTAATAATAGGTACCGTGTTATACGTAATAATGAATAAATGTCTATAAATGATTGAATGATATCAATTTTATTATTATTAATAACTAGTCCATGACTTTATTGACAGGTAATATTTCTACATACTTCACGAAATGTCCACGTGTACCCACTTAACTTAACTGTATACTTAACAATTACTGTACCCTGCTCGCATGAATGCCAGCATCACGCACAAACCTGCGTGGTTTATGTGATGTAAATGTACTTAATTAAGACGGTTACCTCCATTTGTTGAATAAATAAAAAAAAAAATCGCGTGTAGCACCGTACACGTGTTAGAAGTAAAACTTCTGTAGCTAGATCATTAAGTGGTACCTATACTATACACCTATACCTACCTATACTAAAAGAGATTTAAATTTCCAATTTTGAGATCCAATCTCTGCTTCAAGTTACTTTTATGTTTCAGACGTCCGATTATTTGAAATTATTTTATACTTGTACTTACTTTTAATACGTCATGTCATTTATTTCCCACCATTCCTTATCTACAATTTGTCGCGCTCGTGGTGATATACTTAACTCATTCAATAGTGTCACTCTACTATTTGCATCTCGCTCAGATTATATACCATCTGACGACGTCACGTCTTAAAACCGTCTCGCTCAAATGTATGCATTGCTTTGCTTGTCTCTGTGCCCAGTCCCTTTATTTAATTGATCTAGTACGTATTTTCAACTATTCCAAGTTAATGTGTACCTGCGGGGCTATCATAAGGCTTGCCACTCACCTCAGTCGCGCAGATAAATGACAAAGAAGATGGCTAAATCAATATATGGACGACTGCCCCAGACATGTACAAAGACTTCTCAACAGCCAATAGCATTTAAATATTCATTCATAAATTTAATTTACTGCGTCTGTATTTAGTTTGTAGAACTTGAAGAAAAAATAATTAAATATAGGTAAATAAGAGTTGTTACTCAATACTCCGTGATTCCAATATGATTCCGTGACCTTTGCCGTCGCTAGAAATAAGCACCATTTTGCAATAACATGCAACATAACGCCATCTAGCCACTCCTCTGGAAACCTCCTGTTTTCAACAGTTTTGCTAGTTGGCAATTATGTTGCATGTTATTTTTAACGATGGCAAAAGTCACTAATCAATGGCGGAATCATAGAGTATGAAGTGACAACTCTTAATTATTTAATCATTTCCTTCAAGTTCTACAAACTAACTAAAGACGCAGTAATTTATGAGAGAATATTTAAATGCTATTAATTGGCTGTTGAGAAGTCTTTGTACATGTCTGGGGCAGTCATTTTGCCAAATTGCCAACTCCTTTCGCGTCTCAATGATGTTTCTCCATAAAATAGCGCGCATTCATTATGATATGACATTAAATTGTGACAAAATGCGTGGCTGGGGTGACTGGCGTGCCTTATGCTACCCCCGCTAACCTATACATACCTACTTTGCTAGGATTTTTTAGGGTTACTTCATCGCGAAGCGATGACGTAACTCTTATTTAATTTTATTCTTGACATTTCCTTAGTCCGCCATACGACATACCTCGATTTTGATATTTTACTTCAACATTATTGACTGGCATGAAGCATTAACTTTAAAATTACAAAAGCTTATTAAAATCAAAATCGTATAATTTCAACAGTTATAACAACAATTCAACTTTAAAATATGTATTACAAAAATTACATACAAACAAATAAGCGAAACAATAAGCCATTAAACTTATGGCTCTGTAAGCTGTAGACCTCGCTTTGGCCGTTTACTACAGATAAACATTAAATAGGTAGGTATAACACGTACTTAGTAGCTAAACTGCTAATTTGTGACTTGAACTGCACTATATAATAAAAAGTGGCTTTAGAACAGTTCTAGGTACCTACTTATTGTTTTCAAGAAGTCTTAATGCAGCCATCCATCACATCGGAATTTGCTTGAAAACTAAATATCACATTTGGATGATTCTAAGTGACTTTATGCGATTACTAGCTGCCTGTTGCGCGACTACGCAGCGCGTTTTAGGTACCTATTCCATAGTTACCGGCCACAAAACGATTCGTTCATCATTTTAGAAATCCATATCGACCCGTGTGACATTGATGAAACTCTTTTCTTACAAACTGTATGGATCGCATCGCACAACTGTCAAACATAAGTTCCGGTTCCAACAAAGAGGTTGAACGAAGTAGTTTTTGGTCACGTCACTGGTTTTGGCCTTTACCGGAAATCAAGAACTCGTGGAAGAATGCTTAAAATAATTTTTATTTGTTAACGTTTCATCAGGTTTTTCTCTCACTAATTAACATTCTTTATTTTATTGTACGAATGTATTATTATCTTATCTGATTAGTTAAAAACCGTATTGAAAATAGTTGCGGTTTTAAAAGTCTTCAGCCGACCCTGACGTCACCGATTCCAATTTCCGTTACATTTCTTAGCCACTCGTGATAGCACCCGGCTAGTAGTAATTGAAAAGCAAATATATGAATAACCCACAGTTGAGAGGTTAAATAAATTTTACCCCCGTGCCCCAAGAAGTTTTACTTCAAAAAAAACATTAACTGGTCACTATTACCATTATTATTATTTATTATTATTATTATCTTTGCTTCAAATAAAACGAGTGAAGCTGTGCCAATAATTATTTCAGATAAGATAAGATATTTCAGCTATAGGAGGCAAACGAATCAATCACCTTTTAGAAGATATTATTATATCCGGTACTCACATGTCATAAAGAAAAGAATGAAAATATAAAAGTAAATGTCTTAAACAACAAATGATTCCAAAAGGTTCATAAAAGACCCCTTCCACCACATGCATGTATACCAATTCAAGTTAAACATTTAAATTTTTGATGCAACTTTAGTTTTATTCGTCGAAAAAAATAAAGGGGTTTAAACCGACAGTAGTGTTTGTGATCTCTGTGCTAAGCTGTGCTCGTATGTATTTAATCCTTTGACAGTGGTTATCGGGCTGTCGTGAACTCGTGATGACTACTTACTGCAGTGCACAGTGGTATTATTATCTAGTGCTACTACTAACTAGTATTCAGAGGTTTATCGCACATGTAGCGGGCGACGTAGGGTAGACTAGCAACATACATACATTACCATTCAATTATCGTAATTGACACGCGACAGGCACACGAACCGACCAGTTAAGGCAGCATTATACAATATTCTCTAGATTGTTATTATCAGCTAATGTACTCGCAGGGAACATATATTTACCGTAGATGGATCTCTGGGATAATTATATGGATATCTGTAAAACACAAAACGCCATCTCTACTCTATTCGAATTGTTAGTTGATTTATAAGACTTTTTATTGGATATTGCTTGTCCGAATAGTCTCCTCCCAGTTCAAATCCTGAAAAAATATTAATTTATAATTTTATGGATTATTTCTTTACGGCCGATTTTCGAATACTCAGATCTGTTTGTTTACCTGAGGAATGGTACTGGTACAACCAGTGACGACAAATATAAGTTTCATGATTTTTGCCGCGATAAGAACAGTTCTAAGCTCGCTATCTAAGGACTGTTAAAAATGCACCTGAGTGCACATAGACATGACAAGTGATATAAGATAGCATCCTTTTATACTGCAGCGTCAATATCATGTCGGCAAATTAGGAGTGGCCGAGGATATAGGACGCAGGTCGATTTTGTCGTAGCGCTGTCGGCCAATTTGGTGTTGTTAGTGTAACCTAGGGTTTGTAGTTGTACCTACGTCTTATTTTTTTTCAGATATACTTGAGCACTGCCAAGACAACTGTCTACGACACTGGCTGGTATATAATGTTTTATTGCTGATGGTATAATTGTCACTTATTTTCTACTTTTATGTTTTGATAAAAAAATAGAGCAAAGAAAGTCATCCCCATTTGCGAAATGTCCTCTACTTCTTGGTCAGATCCCGCGCATAAGCAGATACATTTATAAAACGTGATACAGAAATAACGAAGTCCGTTTGCACTTATAGAATAACGTCCTTCTGATGGCACCAAAGACCAGCAAACCAGCCGCCCCAGCTCATTTCATATTCCGAGAGATGTTCCGATTGAAAAGGGTTAACAATACACAGACTGCTCAGCATTGATCCTGTTTGTCGAAGAATCCATTTTGTTTTGTTTGTTATGGAGATAGCCTTCGTGATACAACTTGGAGTGAAGTGCAGACAAAAGTTTCGGGATTCTTCGTGACGACGAGCGACGGTCCAAGGCTTTTATTCTTTTAGACAAATTGATGTAAAATAGAATCTAATTTGTAAGTGGATCGTATAGTCGTGTACCTAAGTATAGTGATGGCTTTGAATCATAGGTATAGTGAGGAAATGATTCACCCTTTTGGTCACAATTCAAAACACGTGTCATCGAAAAAGCAATCGTATTGAGTTGCACAAAGAATTACAAGTCAAAACCCGAGTTAACAATTTTTTCAATGGGTCAAAACGTTCGTGATTAGACTTGTCAAGTAGGTAGGTAGGTCTCCGTTTTATAAAATGCTTTTTAGAGCACTTCATTTAGTCGCTGCAACAGTGCTCACAAAGAGGAAATTAGAATATAGCAGAGCTAATTTCAAGCTTCTACTGAGCGGCGGTAGCTCTGAAAAAGCAATTACGAAAAAGTGCAATGTGGGTTAATGACCCCTCTTTATGCATCAGGTTTATTGAAAACTACTACTATGAAGTAGAGGAGGAGAAAGTACGTCCACTAAAGAGTTGTATAGTACGCTGCCATCACGCTCCTCTTTATATGTACAGTTTTTTTAAATATTATGTATGGTTTTTATGTATGTATGTACTTATTAGTAAGTAGTCTATTAATTTAATATTTATCGTTGTGCACATATGTAGGTCTATCTTTTGTTAATTAATCCTGTCCATACTAGGTTTGCTGGAAGAGATCTCTTATTAGAGATAAGCTCGCCTTTGTACATGTTTTTTTTCATTATTAAGTGTCTGTATTCTGTTTTTGTGCAATAAAGTATAAAGTATAAAGTACAGTCAGCATCAGGTATATGTGTTATTATTTTTTCATTTTACTAACCTAGACTACAAATTATGTTTTCTTATGAATGCGGTGTTTACTTGTAAGTAGTTTTTGCACTAAGCGTTGTTCCTGATTAGTCATATTTTTTGTACTGTAATTTTAAGTGCACAAACTGTAAGTAGGCCAAATAAATAAAATAAAATAAACACGCTATTTCAGTAGCTTTCGTGATCTACACCATTGCACATAAAAATATATAAATCCTGAACGATTTCAACATTACACAGAATTACACAGAATTTATTGACATAATTTCGACACTTGGGCTTTGTAAATTACTGGATTTAACTATCTTGCGTGCTCAAAAATATCTGATCCTATTATACCTGTACCTATGTACTGAACATATATCATCCGCTCTAAGATAGAATAAAAGTATTCTGACACGACGAATGCATTTCGCTTGTTTGGAATATTATCGAGCAGATATTATTATCTAATAGAATATAAAAAAAATCCTCCTACGCAGCAACAAATCAATGGAAGTAATCAAAGAATGGTACAAAAATAGAGTGACAATGCTTTTGCATTTTCAATGAAAATGGCGAACGACGACAATCAATCAATAACATTGTAAGGTGAAGGACAGTCGGTCGTTACGTCACGCGTTCCTTATTCAGCAGGATTAGAACACAGAGAAAATGGGTCAAGCGAATTCCCCAGAGATTCTAGTTTCACTTTAGTTTGAGTTTAGAAAGGGATATTCCGTAATACGTTATAATGTAATAGGCTTGTGGCCAAGGTAATCCAATAAATCTAGGAACAAGTCTTAAGTTGAAGCATTTTGTACAAAATGGCTTGACATTCTCAGAATTGTATATTTCAGCAGATGTATTTTATAAAGTAAATTTTGTGCAAAAAAAGACAGCATTTGATGGCACTTTTACATGACGTCATTCTGTTGTTATTTCATAGAACTCAGGAACAAAAGTTCCGTTTTGACAGTTCATAAAAAGTATCTATTTTGACTTGACAGGCCACAAGCCTATTGATTCATTAAGCTCTATCGTGTATCTGTTTAGCATCGGAAGTGGCTAACTCTAGCGAATATAATATTCTCTTTGGCTAACTTTAATATATCTCATTCGTAATAGCACAATAATTTTAAAAGGCTGTGTGCTGCTACAGGTCAGACAGAGCACGCGCAAGATAAAGCTCAAAGTGTGGGAACCCTTGGTGCGCGAGTCCTACTCGCACTTGGCCGGTTATTTCAAAAAAGAAAAACCTCAGTCACCTGCTCACCTCCACACAAAGGCGCCGCGCTCGGAACATACTTGGACAGGCTGCTTCGATCCAATCATATTATAACTTACAGTCTGTGCTTACAGTAAGTTGTATAACTTTTCCGGCCCGCTCTGTTGGCGTAAGTGCTCCGGGCGCATTTTCCTTGATAATGCCGCCTGATTTAATCCGATTGGATGGCCCGCTATCATACCACCGGTGAATTAGTATAGTTGGTTTAAGATATTACTTCGGGGGCGGAACTAACTCTTCTGAATGTATATGTGTTACGGGCAATTAGATAAACCCGGTCATTATTAATACTGCCCGGCCATTATTCATACTGCCCGCGTCAATTGGACAATGTGATTAAAACTGCATTATTAAACACTTTGCCCGGTCATTATGTAAAGTAATAGAACAGATGCATTGTAGTGTTTTCGTGTATTTAACCCATGCTGAACTTAAAAGTGTAACCTAACCTAACTTACATTTACGTACAAAAAGTGAAACTTAACCTAGTCACATTTTATCACTTGGACCGGGCATTATTCATACTGCCCGGTCCAAGTGATAAAGCTTGATTTTTCAAACGGACCACTAACTGTCGGGCATTATGAATACAGACTGGTCCAAGTGATAAATTCATCACATTGACCAAGGGTCTTGGTCATTATTCATACTGCCCGGTTAATCTAGTTGCCCGTATCATATGTATATCGTCCTGGCCTACCTTTGTCACTACGTACATAAGGACGATACCCTAATAAGTGTGAATAGAATAGTTTCGAGCCCACACACATCTCTATTCAAAGAAACAGTAACCCACTCTGATTGGAACTTGTCCAGGTCGTCCTGTTATGTCCTACTGGGCCTTTTTCTGCGCCTTTGCCCAGCAGTGGGACACAGTATGGGCTAGTAAAAATAATTAGCCAAGTGCGAGTTGGAGTCTCACACGGAGGGTTCCGCACCATCATAGTACCAAAAGTACAAAAAACTACGTTTCTTGTATGAAGACACCTTTATTTTTTCAATATTTCATGTATTTCAGTATTTGTTGGTGGAGCGGCAACAGATATACACATTCTTTGAAAATTTCAACTTTCTAACTATCACGGTTCGTGCCGAAGGGCCCTCTGACGGACAGACGGACGGACGGTCCCGTTTGGCACCCTTCGGGTACGGAACCCCAAAAAAGAACAGTTTCTTAATTAATTGGGTACATTAGTAAACATCTGTATCATGTATTCGTATTGTTTTATAAGTTATCTCGTTGAGTGCGTTCGCCAACTTTCATGGTTAGTCAGCATTAGTGCAGTGTTTGTATTACTTGTATAATTTACTGTCGGCTTTCCTTTATTTATTGCTTCTTTTTGTGTTGTTGACCTTACTTAGATATAAATAAAGCAAATTGAAAACCACAGCGATGTATCATTGCGAAAACGACTGTGAACGATGAGTTTTTCGAGCAGTTCGAATTGCTAAATTCGGAAGCATCTAGTGCAGTTAGCTAGGGAGCTGATAATTGAAGCATCGATTGAGTTATTGTTTAAAATAGACAACGAGGATAAAATATATCAAGGCCAGATTTCAAAAGAACAAAAAAAACGTGACTGCCTTTGAAAATAACCTTTCTCATATCTTTCAATACATCTTCGTTATGAATCGGAATACGACAGATAGCGAGATATACTTTAGTACGTCAGTTCATATCTTATTATTTACCTTCAGATTGATTAAGGCGCCGCCGTCTGATCGTGCATATTTGTCGCATAAAAGGGTATTCAATTATAGCCGTTATTGCGAGACGTGCGACGTGCGTATCAAGCGCACGCAAGCCTCGTTCCGAATATCAATGTAATGCGCTGTCGCACGCAACCTTCCTTCCGTTTGCTCTTTATCCTTCAGATGTTAGACGGCCGAGTTCAATATTTCACTGTGTCAGGTCTAGCCAGAGGAAGCAAGTGGAAACGACATTTAGCAAATTAATAATGTCAAAGTTTCCGCGAAAGTAGGACGTTGCTCTGTACTTTATTTTATGAGTGTTGTATTGCTACCTACAGTGTTCTGATTGTCTTTTGTACGGTGTAGTTGTTCCACCAATCAGCTAGTGAACTTCTAAATTAACTAGTTCACAGCGGCCGCACTCGCAGTTAAAGTTTACATCAAACGTTCCGATTCAGGTAACACGTTAATTTCAAAAGGGGCTTGAGGCATCAAAGATTTTTTTAGTTTTACGTGTCATGTGACATGTGGCGTATAGAAGAAATGTAAAGGTAAGTTTACTATTTGTTATATACACCCACGCATTTCAATATGATGGTATATTTCGCGTCAACCTTCGTCGTTGAGGTAGCTCAGCGGGTATGAAGTAGGCTCTCAGTCCGTAGGTCGTGAGTACACATAAACAATATACAGATAACTTTTAATATAAAAATGATGTACAAAGGCGAGCTTATTAACTAGAGATGAACGTCAGAAAACGTCTGTTTTATTAAAACGCTTATAAATAGACTCGATCTAAGTATTAAGCCACAGAAATATGTGGTCGGAAAAACATTTTCGTATCTTGTTCATCGCTCACAAGTGAGTCTCTATGGTCGATCCGAGTGACATCGTTCTGCCGCCACTTGACTCGACTCAGCGTTTTTAGATGCGCATCTCAACCAGTACCTCAAGCATGACTTTACGACACGTAACTCTTAGGTCATAAAACCAACGAGTCAAACACGCGTTTGTCCCCCGCGGAACGCTGTGAGAAACGTTGCAACATAGTCGTCAAGCTACAAAAACTCTTCATGTTCGAGGAAAATAAAAAATGCATTAGCGTGAATGATAAACTTTAGTAATAGTCTTTACATAATCAACGTAATATAATTTGTCGTCTTTAAAAGCGAACCACATTCCTATTTTATAAAATAATATACATACCATAGTAACTTAATGCTAGTCATTGAATTAGATGTTTATCATGACATCATTAATTACTTAATCAGATTGTTTTTCTGCAAAATAACATACACGTTTAAACCTATGCTGGGGGTACTAACGATGCGACGAGAAGCCTTAGCTTTTCTTTTTGCCGCCAAGTCGTTAACTTTCAACAATCTTTCGTCTTCACAGCTATTTTTATTATGACATAAGTTGACGTTGAGAATAAGATTATTTTGTGGAAGAAAGTAAAAACATAAAAAAAATAAATCGAATAACTTTACAATAGGCATTTGTTATTTGATAACCTTTTAGTATGATGTTAATTTTCCATTATGACAGGATTGATGATGACTATTGATGACAGATACTTTTTTGACTGCTTCCTAATTATGCCACTTACTTAATCGATCGTACACCTCATCAACAAACTAAACATATTACGTATATTATTATTAATTATGTAAAGCAACTACTACGCGTGTGACACTCCGCTCTTTACCTGCAAAGCCACAAGTAGATCCGCGGCCCCGCCGCATGGCCTGACTCAGCGGGTTGCCGAGCGCGCCGCCCGGGTTACACGTGCCGTTCTATCTAGCCCCGCGCGCCCCGCGTGTAGTTACTTACTAAAATGAAGGCGAAGAAATACTGCATGCTTTGTTTGATGACGTTTCGTCACTGCACAGATGAATAAAGGTCACTGTCCTACTGACTATCGATAGGATTTCTGGCCATTATGTTAAAGGTTAGGTAGGTACCTATACTACCTATATTAAATGTTATTCACAAATCTAGAATAATAATAGTAAGTGGTTCGTACTTAGTAGTTAAGTAAATATCCAGTTTCATTTGTCACAAAAGACAACCCTTAGTTTCACGGGCCGCTTCAGCCGAGGATAGAGTTACGCGACAGAAAGAGAGGCAACTTTTAGGCAAGTAATCGAAGTGCGGGCGCCGCGCTACACAGCATGAATTGTACTTTGTTGCGTTGTAGCAAGGGTCGCTTTTTAGTTATGTACAGTATCCAATCTGTTCCTAACACTTTATTAATCCGTGTTACTACTAAGAACGGAGCCTGGCGCCTTAAAAATTGCCACGATACAATTAATGATGACATCTAACTTTGAACGAAACAGTAACTAACTTTGAACCAAACAGTAACGATGTAACTGTTAAGGCTTCAGAGGGGGAAGAGGGGTGGCGGAGAGGGCCCGCGGTTGATCGTGGACTCTTCTGCGCTTGCTGTCACTTGAAAAACAATATGGCGAACGAGACTCGTAGTTTAGACTGCAAATTAATGTAAAATATCTAATATAGTTCAATTTTAGCCATCAAGTCTCTAATTTCATAGCCTAAGCAGTTTGATTCGCAGTATACGCGGAAACAGTAACTTTTATTTACTGTAGTATGAAAGTGTCCATTCTGCGTAGAGCGTTGTCGTAGCAGAAATCAGAAATCAGAATTTTTTACACTAATAATAATCTAAATCTAATAATAATCTTCAACCCTATTCCGTAAGTAAATATGTTGTTTGTTAATGCGCTATTGTAATGTGGATGTATGTTAAATATTATACAATTGCGTTTGATTTTGCTGACGTAAAAGTTTGTGTCAGTAACATATTTTTCTCGATATTGTTGATTACATAAGAATAGTTTTATGACATTTTTGTTCGTTCATTAATAATTTGAATCATGAAAATGTAAGCTCCTACTTATTTATAAACTTAGGTATAAACAAGGAAAAAACGGAAAATTATGGGAAGTTGTCAATCACTTTGCAATTTATTGCAGCGGTGAACCTTCTGGGACTTAATTACAACGGCAATTAAGTCCCAGCAAGTGATGTTGACAGTTTATAATTAGCTTCGTTGCTTTTCCTCGTAAATAGGGAATAAGCAACTGACGAATTGAATATAGTTTTTTTCTGTCTTTTTAATTCCCAAGGTTTTATTGTATGTGACAACTAAACTGACTGCACAACATTAAACATCAACGAGAAAATCACTTTGAATTTTTATGCGCTACCACTGAATTGTATATCAGTTTGTCGTTTGAATTCAACTTTGCATGTTTGTTGTCATGCGAGCCAAATTGCATTCCGTCGGTTAGGCCGCCCGTCGCATCGCTGCACGAATATTTTGAATTCTCATGTGAGCCCAAATTGGATGTCGCTTTTCGGATGAATATTTTGAATTTTTCCCCCGACGACGCGGAATGGCCATGAGGCTCTGACAGCCGCTGTCAACGCCGACTTTTGTAAAAGTCGGAACTTTCGAATGTTGTTTGACAGACCATTTTTTAAATTATCGTATGTTGAAACACATCGTCATTTTTTGCAATTTTGTCAGCTTTTGCCTTTTTCTCATCTTTTTTTATTTATCAGTATGTTAAATGGTTGTTGTCTAGTGACTGAATAGACTAAATTACTTGCTCTACACTCTGTCTGCAATGGTTGTACCATTATATTCAAGTGATTTTACGATTAGATACTTTATTTAACCATCAAGGATATAATTCTCGCGCATTCGATACGCGATATCTACACCTATATCAAGTGATTTTGTATGGGAATCTGTCAATATAGGTATCCGGATATCGACATCAATACCAATATCGCGAAACTCTCGAAATAAGTGTAAATATCCGTAAATGGAATGCGCGAGAATCGTACCCTAGTTCTACATATGTTATACGCACAGAGAAGCAGCTCATACAAATTATTGCTTATAAGTACAGCTTAGGACGTCCACGGAAACTGCACAAAACACTGCCATTTTATAACTAATTACTTTTTATTTTCATTAACAGCATTTTCAACACCGAGCAATTCAGTAACTATAGTGGCCTAGTTCGTCAATTCCCACCGCACCGGAAGATAGCTAATACCGCGTGGTGTGACAACCGCCGGAAATCCCTTCAGGCCTAGTTTCCGTCGTAGCGACCTCAGTGGCGTAAATGCAAAGTTTACGTCACAAGAGCTGTATTGACTAGATTTATCACATTTTAGGGTATAGTTTTTGGTTTTATTTGTACCGTGATTATAATGATCTTTGTAAGTATTCATTATTTGCTTGGACAACCACACCAGCGGATACGCAAAAACAACAACAACAGTAGAAGCAACAAAGAAAGAACAAGGAATATAAATAGCTCATTATCAGAGAAAATCATGAAACCTTCCTCTATTCACATGATGTTAACCGTTCGCGGCCTCAGATTTACAGCGCTGTTTTCCTTGTGGGGTTGCAGAGCGTGACGTAGTAAATAACTCGGTGACCGGAAGTGCGGCCATGTTGCGTGACGAATCCGGGAGGTTCCACCGGAAACCATCTGACCCGGCAACTTCCTTCTCTACGCAGGCAACAAGTACTTGTGATTGCCTGTGAGGACTTCTGCGGTGTGTCGGTCTTTCGGCTGAGGAGAAAAAAAAACTCCAGGTCTTGGATGTTTACATGTTTGCGACGTCACTGTTTCCGGTTCCCACGACAGCAATATAGTGTGGGGTCAGAGTAATGTATGTGCCTGTATGTAAATATTATGTAATGTTTATTGTGTACTCCAGCGATTTCATAATCCCTATTGTTTTATTAATTGTGTCTTCGTGTGACAAAACCCAATCTGTGGTTTGAATTGAAGGTTAAGCGGAATATTGATTTAGGTTCTATGAGACTTAGCTGGAGTTATGTAATTAGGATAAGCTTGTATCGTTTGGTTTTAAAGGGTTTCCTTACACGATACACTGCGTATTCGCTTTTATGTAACTACACACGTGTGATGCTGTAAATTGTTTCTTGGTCCTTAGGCGAAGTTTGCGACCAGGGTCGTATTTTTACACTTTCTCTTTGATACCGACGAATTTCGGCTACAAAACTTAAGTAAAATAAAACCGCCCGAAGGAAACTTTTTTCAGTCATTAATCATTTGGAGACAGTGAGTGGGCTGCGATGGCCTCGTTTGAGGGTCTATCTCTAAACCAATCGACGGACGATTCCTTTTAGATTCGCAAAAAAATACAGGTTAGGTTAGGTAACATATATCGCTGTGGTTATGCAGTAGTAAGTAAGTTTAATCATGGGTTTAATGCCTCGATAGGTCAATGGCATAATCTCCAGAAATATTATTTAATTATAATGTTTGCCAGCGAGCCATGGAGCGCAGCAATAAATGTTCGTAGGACGGACCACGTCAGGAATACGACGTTGCGCTCCATGACTGGCATTGCTGACGTCGGAGTGCAGACCGCCAAGCTGAAGAGGAACTGGGCCGGCCATGTCTGCCGCATGCACCCAGAAAGATGGGCGAACATCGTCACTGACTGGGTGCCACAAGACGGACACCGGCGTAGGGGCAGGCCAAGTAGGAGATGGCGGGATGACCTCGATAAGTTTCTGCCAGGGTGGACGGACGTGGCCCAGGATAGGGAATTGTGGGTGCAGCATGGGGAGGCCTTTGCCCAGCAGTGGGATATTTAACGGCTATTAAAAAAAAATGTCTTTAAACTGAAGATGTATGCCTCATATATGTGTGCTGGTAAATAGCATGCACAAATGAATCAATAAATAATATGCAATAGGCAATTAATCCGACTCCCTTTAAAATCAGATTCATTTTAGATTAGGCACCTTACCAGCACCGGCACCCGCTCTACATGGCCCGCTCACGAAAGTATATGTAGTTGCAGACGTAATGGGGGTAATTTGGGAGATGTCAAAACTACAACCTTAAATCCTACAGCTCTTGCGCGGTGGCAACAGATTCCATTTTCAAACACACAATTTTAATTACTTTGCGTAGCTTGTGTCGCTTCCCGAATTGCAGGTAGTACAGAACGGGGCCATTGTTTTGGCACGTCGTCGGGTTTCGTCTCGCTCTCTCTCTCTCCCCCGCCAAGTCAATCATACTCGGGGCACGTCGGGGCGGCCTCATACTGTACTGTTTTATGCGGTTTATTAGATGTTCTGTATTCCACTTATCTATCTTCCGGATACGTTGAACTTCAGTTTTTTACAGTTAATACTTCAATGCTCGGCTTAATTAAACCCACAAGTATCTAATCCTGCCAAACCCCTTAATTACCATTAATAGGAACAAGTTGATTGACTCAGTTTTTGTTAAGCTGGGTACCGAGTTGATTAAATTTTTATCATATTTCATAATGCCGAATGGCTGAGCAAACAGCGAGGGACTGTAGAAACACGGAGTTTAATTTAAAGGGCGGCTTCGTTCGCCGCCCAGTGGAATTAATCATTCAGAATCCGAAGGGCATTGCTGGTGGGAATAGCCGTGAGTGACTGATTTTTGAAACCTCTAGACTTGTATATCTATGTATGTGTTTTTAATCATGAGCAAAAAGTACGTTTAGTCGCTTCTAGGCCACTTCTTTGGAGTTTGCTGAACGAATGCATTGATTCATTTTATGTTTAGGGATACCTACCTACCTACCTACCTAGCTACCTTCTCTGGAGACAGTTATCATGAAAGATTGAACTTCTACAGTATCGTCTCTAATAAAGGCGCGTTTAGGCCCACTACGAGTGTAGTAATTTTCACGAAATATGTTTCGTTAGAAGTTTGGGACAATATAGCTATAAAAGATTTGTATTCCAAATACGGAAAGTTATAATTATTATTTCGGTCTTCTAAATACTGGTGACGTGAAGTGACGGCACTTGAACCTGAAATGAATTGATTTGGTTTTTCATTATTTTGTTACCCAGTTAATTGAACTTTTACCAACAGGGTGTGCCTTCTTATACTTGAAGGTTATTTCAGTAATGGAGACTTGTTATCTTTTGATAATTATTATCATTAAGGGTGTAAAGTAGGCAGCAAATAATTAAAATTTCGCTCTCCTAATTAATAAAGTCTGTTAGAGCTAAAATACAAGCTCCTGATAATACATGTTCGTACTATAGAAGATTTGATAATAAACATTTTTTCGTTCATTTACGTATAGATAAGTAGATTTAGCAATCATATTAGCATTATATAAAAATATTTAAATAAACATATGTATGTTATGTACCTATACATATACAGGTAGCATGATTCATATTATTATGTTTCTGTAGTACGTAGTATCGATATCTATATGTTGGCGGCCGATCGTAAAAACGTGAAATATCATGAACCGATCTGCGGTAGCTTAGCGTCCAGTTTCAATAACCTATCTATCCACAATCTGCAGATAGATAGGGTCAAATTTGACATAAGTTCCATAGCGCAACTGTCAAAGCTAACTCTAGTAATGTGAAAACCATGGATAGATAGATTATTGAAACTGGACGTAGGTGAAGACGAATAGTCTTCGTGTTTGTTTGACATGTATTACACAAAAAACATAACGTAGTGCTGAATAAAAATGCTTTTAAAAATAAAGGTTTTCGTTAAAACCCACCATATTATGATATGCCCGGTAATGGCTTGGGCATATCATGAAATGGCGAGGTACATCATGATGTGCCCGATTCTACGATCGGCCGCCGACATATATAAGTTACTCTATGGTATTGATGTCTCAATTTGACGTATATTAGAGTAACGAGCTGCCACCGACTATTAGAGAGTAACGAGCTGCCACCGACAATTAGAGAGTAACGAGCTGCCACCGACTATTAGAGAGTAACGAGCTGCCACCGACAATTAGAGAGTAACGAGCTGCCACCGACTATTTGAAAAAGTTGTAGCATAAGAAGCGACCCCCAGAAATGGAAAAATTCGAACACAAAGTTGGAAAAACTTTTAATTTGATTTCAACTTCGATCAATTCGCCAAGTGCTTTCACACTCGATGATCACGTAATTTAGGTGATAATTAGATTACTAAATTGGGACAAGAATATCACTATTCAACACAGGACCTAATAACACAGCTTCTTAAAATTATGAATTAATTATCTGTTACGTAATATGTCTATCCAAAAAAGTTCTTACAAATCATACCCACTCTTCCATCTGAATATCCTAAAGACGTGACAGACAGACCATTTCCTCAGAACCACGCTCACCTCTCTCTCTCTTGCCCTTCCACGAGGCACTCAGGTGCAAGAAAATATTATTGACCGAGCGAGCGAAGCGTCTCCGTTTCAGGATTTGCCAAAAATGCTTTCGTATGTTTGTTTGTTTGTTCTCCTCTACAGGGCGCATTTCTCAACCGCTTCGCGTGAAATTTCGTGAGTAGGTTGAACAATTAAATAGTTTTTTTTTGTCGAGCCAGTTTTTGGATTTTTTAAAAATGGCGGAGGTATGGGGTTTTGAAAATGTAAAAGAATCGGTACAACCAAAACGGCTCAATGGATATTAACAAATGAGGTGTCGTTGGATTTGTAAAGACCATGAGAGTGAAACAGACTATATAATTTTAGTAAAAAGTCAATAGGTTGTATTTTAGATCGCAAAATGTAGTTTACAAAGTTATTGGTGCGGCTACTTTCATACTGCATGTACGTAACCAGGTACATTCATAAGTTTGTATGTGTTATTGAAAAAAAAAATATTGGGTTATTTTGTTTGACCGAGCGAGCGAAGCGAGCGAGGCGTCTCCATTTCAGTACATAGAGCTAACCAAGTGCATTCATAAGTTTGTGTGTTAGCAGTTTAGCTTTCCCACCGACATACTCGCGATGTCTACAGCTCACAGAGCTAGTCTATCTTTGGAAGTTTTTTTTGGAAATCATTTATGAAATAGCCCCTGATTTCATGATATTGATTTCCCATTACTTTCATTACAGATAGTTGCCTTCCTCACCGGACATGCGAGCCACTTCACACACTACGATGGACATTGTCTTCCTGCTCAGTAACAGTGGCCCATTAAAAGGTAAACAGTATTTTGTACGCTTCTCAAGGACCGCCCGCCATGGAGGTTTATGTATCTAGCTGGATACCGTTGCGTGTCGGTCGCTGGGCGGGGCGAGGAAAGTATTTGGGCGCGCCGGTATCCGGTTCTCGAGTCTCGTAACGGTACTCGAATAGCAGTGGTCGATTGCTCCTAAGGGTGCAAAATGCCGTATTTGGCCTGACGGCCACAAACATGAACGTCTCTGTACAAATTAGGGGCCGCTGAAACTACGGCATTTTGAGTCATTGGGTGCCATCGATATTGCTATTCGGTTTCCATACGCGACTACTAACACGTTTCAGTTTCTACGCGGATTGTGGGAGTATTTTGTTGCACCGAGTTTGACACAGAGCGTGTCTTTAGTGCAACATATTCGGCGCCCGGATACTAAACCTCAAACCATCTCAAAGTATGAGGGACGCTCATAGTCATTAGGTTTAGGTTGTCACGCATCCCGCTCCGTGTCTCAAGGGATGAATAGTTTGTGAGCCGCCTGTCAGACTAATGCCCCCGGATTAGACCTCAGTCGCGAGGTGCTAATGTAGCATTTCACACCACACTCGGCTGCTCAAAACTGAAAACAAGTAACTACACTTTGCCGAACTTTACAGGAGAGACCAGAGACCTTTTTGAATAGGTAGGCGATTATTGAAAAATATGTAGATGGTTAGAGATACCTACATTATGTTACACATGTCTCTGCGGGATGCGTGGTTCTAGCATAAATTGTTAACAATACTAAGTGTTCTACTGTTAAGATACTCGAAACCTTTCTCTGTACTGGCTTTAAAACTTTATTAAGTAATATTTGTCGAAATATGCACCTTTTGACGAGGAATCCAATGGTGGTGCAGAGCACTGACTCTCAATGTCGTCGATCTGCACCACAAACCCGAGTAGGCAGCCGGCTTTGAATATTCATCGAATAATTATGTAAAATGAACACTTTAATGTATCACAAGTGGCAAGCCCGAGTTACGAAACCTTGCTGTGGGGAGTTGACTGTAAATGACACTTTCATGGGATAAACTTCTTCTGCACGTCAATACGAGGCTGACGCACAGTTACCAACTCAAATATTATCTGTTCAAGATCAAACTGTCGCTTAAGTCTTGTGTGAAGGAAAATGATAATTATGTAAGTCGCAGTAAATTGAGCAGCAGTTGGCGCATTTTGTGAATAATTAATCAGTTACTAGCTATAAGTACGTGGCTGCGCTGGCTGCCGCCTGTCGTCACTCCTTATCCCATACGGGGTGGCAGTTATTGAATGCTACTCTTTGCGTGACAGGGGGCAAGCCCATCAACAGCTATAGGAAGTGATGGTCCCCTCACGATGATTTCTATCACCGTTGGAACGCTTCGACTGCATACCAAAAGCACAAAAATAACGACGATCAGACCAAATAATTCGTGTAGTTTTGAAAATAAGCAGAAATATTCTTTGAGGTGTCCAGATGAACATACTAAAAGTCTCCGATGGTGGGGGGTGAGCCAGCAGCGGAGGAGAGGGGAGGGAAGTTTTATTTTGCTTGTATCTCGAAAACTACTAGAGATATCTCTACATTAATAATGCTTATTAAATATAGTCACTTCTACATTAATAATGCTTATTAAATTGTCTACAAACCAAGATGTAAAATTAGATTTTTGGGTTTTTACCAGATATTATCCTACTGCAAAAAATAACATCTTCATTTGTAGACAATTTAATGATGATTAATAATGTAGAAGTGACTTAAGAGATATCTCTAATAGTTTTCAAGATACAAGCAAAATAAAACTTCCCTCCCTCCCCCGCCGCCGGCTCACCCCTCACCCTCGGTATTATGTTCATCTGAACACCTCAAAGAATAACTCTGCCAATTTTTTAAAATACACGAATTATTTGGTCTGAATTCGTATATATTTCGTACATTTATTGCACATCAGAAAAAACACAAACAATACAGACAAGACATGAACAAAGGCAAGCGTATCTCTCTTATTCCTTAATTTTCCTACGCTAAAAGGTAAATTGACATTGATTAAATACTCGGAAGGTGAGTCTAATTATATGTTATTTGAAGCTCTATACACCCTGAGGTGTGTAATTAAACTCAAAGTGATGGTTCGATGAAGTCGTGATTCTCGATATTCGATTTGTTGACAAAACCCGGTTGAAGTTCGTCGTGCAAATATGAACTGTTTATTTGTTTATTTGCCGGACCATGCATTAACGAGTGTAGCCGGCTACCGGGGCGGCGGCGGCGTATGCTCCTGTTGTGTTTCCTCAAAACGGTACTAGAATAGGAAACGGTAGACGACCTAGTGGATCTGCCTACCATGCGAGAGGTCCCGGGTTCGAATCCCGGCTGGGGACAAATATAAAAACCCCAGGTCTTGGATGTGTTCATGTTTCTGATGTCGCTGTTTCTGGTTTCCACGACACAGGGTATCCTAGTATGGGGCCAGAAGCAATGAACGTGCCTGTATGTAAATGTTTATGTTTTAAATGTTTGTTTAATTCTACAATAAAGTTTTACATATGTTTATGAAACTATTAGATTTATTTACCTCATGGCATGGCAATGTAATGGCATATACGAAGAGAACAGGGTGGCGAGTCACGTACGCGTACGAAGAGAACAGGGTGGCGAGTCACGTACGCGTACGAAGAGAACAGGGTGGCGAGTCACGTACGCGTACGAAGAGAACAGGGTGGCGAGTCACGTACGCGTACGAAGAGAACAGGGTGGCGAGTCACGTACGCGTACGAAGAGAACAGGGTGGCGAATCACGTCCGCGTACGGGTATGGCATATACGAAGAGAACAGAGTGGGGAGTCACGTACGCGTACGAAGAGAACAGGGTGGCGAGTCACGTACGCGTACGAAGAGAACAGGGTGGCGAGTCACGTACGCGTAAGAAGAGAACAGGGTGGCGAGTCACGTCCGCGTACGGGTATGGCATATACGAAGAGAACAGAGTGGGGAGTCACGTACGCGTACGAAGAGAACAGGGTGGCGAGTCACGTACGCGTACGGGTATGGCATATACGAAGAGAACAGGGTGGCGAGTCACGTACGCGTAAGAAGAGAACAGGGTGGCGAGTCACGTACGCGTACGAAGAGAACAGGGTGGCGAGTCACGTACGCGTACGGGTATGGCATATACGAAGAGAACAGGGTGGCGAGTCACGTACGCGTACGGGTATGGCGAGTCACGTACGCGTACGGGTATGGCTTGGCAGCGTCTATAGCAAGAGCGCGGAATTGTTTTGTTTGTAGCGCAAGCGGGCGCGTCTCGGCACCCTCAAAACAAGTATTTTTGCGCTCTCGCTATTAGCCACTCTTCACGCGATTCCGTACGCGACTCCAGGGCCAGGCGAACTACAGCTGGTCGAGCCATGTGGGGGATTTGCAGAAAAAGCTGCGGTTTACAAGGGATTCATGCTTAAAATAGGTCTAACCCATTGGCATGCTCTATCGCGTTTGCCTAATTATGACATGAAATCAGATTTTTGTTGGGTGGAGATACGATATACACGAATCATTGGTAAAATAATGTTAACATATTTTGTTAAGTAAACCATTATTTTCTTATACAGATTCACATATTAATTACGTACTTGCTAAGGAATCAAAATCATCGTCTATATCTATAAGGTTATCGGGAATACACGGTTTATTTATTCTGTTACCTCGCTACCCGGTGTGTTCACCTCTCGCGTTGACCCCGATTAGTGAGTTTAATCTCTTCAGGCGCTCGCGTCGGTGCACAGGGGATTAATTAAGTTGCATCTCTAGTAATTAGACCAATATTCGGTGAAAATGCCCCTGAACAGTGCGAGTGCTGCCACATACAATGTCCGTTGGGTATTAACGGTTTGGCCCAGGCAAAATTAACCGACTGCTGCTCAAATAAAGTTCCGCTTTAAAATTACATACTCGGGGACGTTGCTCACGTCTATAAGAAATACTCTAATCTCATCATCCTCAACGTTCCCCTGGGTAGTGCTAAGAGCATTAGAAAATTGTCAAAAGATAATTTAAAATTGTGATTGATCGTCCGTCAAACTTTAGGTTTATACAAAACAAAATAATTAAACAAAGAGCATTTCTTACAAAGTTTTGAATTTAATTGCATGGCTGTGAAACTTTTCAAATTATCGTAGCATTCCTTATTTGCTACGCGGCGTACCAGCGGACTACGGCTAGGCGCTCCGAGGAAGAAATCATGAGCAATTTGACACTTCATATTTTTATTTAGAGTATATTCGTGTTGTGATTTACTATCTACTTATATTAGTTATTTTATTCAATGTTTACAAGTTTGAACAGTAAGTTGAAAACAGAAAGTACTCGGTCAAAATAAAATTTTCGCCCAGGCTAGTTATATTTAGTTTGATGAATTTGAGACGTTAATAATTTATAAGGCCCGTGCCCATTGACACGTTCTATGAATATTCACGATAAAACGCAATAAATTAGGATAGGTGACTTTTTCAATGTATTTTAACGTCTTGCTTATTATATTTTACAAGCACTGTGCGAAAAACCGACGCCCGTCAAGAACATTTACATAATATAAACATTTACATACAGGCACATACATTGCTTCTGGCCCCAAACTAGGATACCCTGTGTCGTGGGAACCAGAAACAGCGACATCACAAACATGTAATCATTCAAGACCTGGGTTTTTTTTGTCCCCAGCCGGGATTCGATTCCGGGACCTCTCGCATGGTAGGCAGATGCGCAACCGCTGAGCCACTGAGGTCGTCAACGAACGAGAACGTGAACGTGATCAATTTATCTTTAGAAATTATAAGTACAGTAGTAAGTAAGTAGTTCGTAATAATTATAGCTCCTGGCACAACTTATCGTGTCCAGTGTTCGTTATCTATCACCAATTAAAATCGATTAGTCTACTAATAATAGCCGCCCTTACAATCATTTTGAACATCAATCTTTCACAGTTATTAAGATTTACTCGATAAAACTTATGTTTGCTACTAAGTGCTTTCTGATAATATCTATGACTAAGTGAGTGTCTTTTGAGAACTGACACACAATTACTTAAATATGATAGCATTTCTTTTATTCGGGTATCAAATTGAAATAAAAAAGTACCAAGCGAATAAAGACGTTCTCTAAAGATGCGAATGATAACTCTAGTCACGAAGTCAATTTTTGTTTGTCTGTTTGCTCGACTTGGCCGGGGCGCTAGACAACAGAGAGTCATGGCTGCAAAGCACAAATGAAAGCACAGACTATGATGCTCCTTGCCAACGATCTTTTGGCACGCGGTGACAGGTGGATCTAACGCTTGAGAAATGAAAGGTCTGCGTTTGACGACAGGTTCGTTGCGGTAAGTTGCGTAGAAGTGGCGCCTCCCTGTAAAAGACACTTACACGCCAAAACATCTTTCTAATAAAGTATCACGTAAATATCATACTGGCCAGCAATAATAAGCCTCTTAGCTGAGAATTACCTATGTCGATGTCGTAACTATGTCACAATGACAGATAGGCTATATTAAGGCTCGATTTTACGAACGAAAGAGTATAACTTTTACTCGAGAGTATCTTCTACTTTTTCAAAGACACCAGTGACACCTAGATCAGATCACATCATCGGTCATTTTGAACTGTCATTTATCATACAAGTTATCTCCGGGATAGTTATTCTCGTATAACTTTTTGTTGGTGAAACCCAGAGTTAATGTGTCATTGAGCTGAGAGTAACGGATCTTGGCATCTGTAATTGTTTTTTAGTGGCCGTTTGTTTAGTTGTACAGTGTAGGCAGACAATTACAAAATAAATCGACAACACTGAAAACCAATTTCGGGGAATAAACTAGTTACAAATGTAGAAACAGCTGTATATGTAGTAGGGTAGCAAATGGTGTTTTATATCTGAATAAACTGCACTGTGCTTCTTCACATACGGGTATTTGAAAATTAATATTTACTTTTGTCAAGTTCAAGGAGTCTCTTGAGTGATGCTCTATTTAAAAAACATTGAATTACTTTCTAGCCCCAAAGAGGAAACTTATTACACGCAAAACCCTAAAACAAAACTTAAATCGGGGACATTTTATTTTTGTCTATTGTTGATTAAGCGTGCGTAAAATGTTTGACGTTGCTTACAGCAATTTTATGTTGTGTTTTAAGTGACAGTTTCTCTAAGCGAGTCATCTTCGGTGGCGAGTGAGGGGTTTATTACCGCTGGGCCTTGCGGTGGCGGATTTCGACCAAAGCGGATCAAATGTCAAATGGAATGGTGGACCCTATTCAACAACAAATCCCTTCTGGAAAGGTTGGAAGATCTGATGCTTAGATTTGGATATTTTTTTTTGCAACTCCACATTTATTTATCACTAGCTTTTACCTGCGACTTCGTCCGCGTAAAGTAGAGTAATGCTTTTTTTCTAGATATTAACTCCTGTAACAATATACTTACAATTTTATTTATGGCTTTGCCCGCTACTACGTCTGATATTTGACGATAGCTAGGCTAATACCGTCCCTTTATGGTTCACAAAACACACAAAAGAAACCTTCCATTCACATTCATATATAACACGTATAGTTTCTGAGAATGATGCTTGTGACAGATGGACAAACAGAAAGACAGACAAAACTATAAGGAATAAGTTTTTACTATTTTGGCTAAGGAACCCCAATAAATAACTTTAAATGCAAATTTTCAAACCCCTTTTCTTTCAGCCTCTTAGGTTGAAATTCCGACAATAACGATATGCGTTCCTTTAGTTTCCAACTATAGCTACGCTATACTTAACTAGTAACTATTTTCATGACATCAAAGTTCGATTTTAAAATAGTTTTGGTTTTCGTAATCGGCGACCCATACCAACGACACCCATGTTGATTTTCAGACTTTGTCACCACATTTTCAATTACGCTGATACACGTGTCCGTTAATTTCATTCATCAGCCTAAATACAAAATTTTAAAACACTAACTTCAAAACTGACTGACAAAACTTTCACCCCATATTTTACCCTCTTAGGGGTGAAATTTCCAAAAAATTCTTCCTTAGTGGATGCCTACATTATGCAAGGTATCTATGTGCAAAATTTCAGGTCCCTAGGTCCAGCGGTTTGAGCTCTGCGTTAATATGATAGCAGTCAAACCTTGGACTCCCGTTTCACCCCTTCCGGGAGTGAAAACTTCTTAATGTAGGTACCTCTAGACCTCATAAGGAACCTATACATGTATTTTATATAATCCAGAAGTTTTGGCTCTGCGTTAAAAATGAAAGATTTTGTACACACAACTTCATCCCCTATTCTCACGGGGAACCATTGAGGGTTGAATTTTGAAAAACGCTATACGTGTCAATTAAAAATCAATCGTTATCCTAAATACAAAATTTGAAGATCCTAACTTTAAAACTGACGGAGTTTCATACAAACTTTCATCCCCTGTTTTACCCCCTTAGGGGTGGAATTTCCAAAAATCCCTCCTTAGTGGATGCAATGCAAGGTATCTATGTGCAAAATTTCAAGTCTTTAGCTCCAGCGGTGAGGGCTCTGCGTTGATCGTAGTCAGTCAGCTTACGTCAGCATACGGATCAGAACTTTCCGCAAATATTTTTTTTCGATGTGGCATCATTTTTTAATCCTCTGGCACAGAAGAGATAATAGTACCTCTGGCTCGAACATGAATTTGGTAGTTTTATATCATGTAATTTTTCAGTTACATGTACATGTTTCGCATCGGATATATTGGATATTCTAGAGCAATTCGTTTTGAACTCAGCATCCGGAGGTACAGCTGTTTCAAAACTGGCATTGTTTCATATATCTAAAAAGTTTTATTGACTTTTAAAAGGAAAATTGTGTTCAACTCATCCGTTCCGTAACTTAAATATGTTTTGTCAGTCTGTGTGGATTTTTTGAATCATCATGAAACAGCCTTTAGCAAAACACAAATCGCTCGGAATGAATGTTTTTTCACTAGCTTGTTTGTCACAAGTGTCAGCGTGACTTTGCTTTCCCATAAACGTTATTTTATTAATTTCGCTCGATAGAAAAGTCTCCTGAAGTTGCCAGAAAATCTGTTTGTCACAATGTTTTGTTTTACAATTTCGCACCGCATCTGAATTTGTGTTCTTGTTATTTATCTTATCATTATAAAAATGGCACAGTATGTTCCTCAGTTAGACTTGCTTAGCTTGGCTTTATCCTTTTTTATTTTTTTATTTAACTTCCTCTAAAAATAAGTTAAGGATGAAATTCTAAGCTCCGTTTGCCTAGATGATACAAGTAAGACCCCGCCAAAAGACATTGAGCGACAGGGATAGCATGTGTGTTCGGGCGCGACTGTAGCTGTCACAAACACATTTCGTCTCTGTCGCTTTCTTTTTACATGTTGGATTGTTGCTGTTTGTGTGCTGATAATATATCAAACTTGAAAGTTTTGATTATTGAATTCCCTCCAAATATCAGCAGAGCCCTTTGCATATGTATAAATGTAGTCGTAGTAGATGAGCCTATACTCGTAACCAAGTGAACTAACTACATATTTGCATATTTGACAGCAAATCTACAGATGTACCTACACAGAATACCGATGGCTCGACGAGTGATCGAGATAGACACGAGAGCGTCACGTAATTGGATAAAGTTATTTTTAGCTCGACGACAACAATGCCGGCAATTTTGTTGGAGGCGCAGTCGAGAGAGACGACGACTACGATAGGGGAAGCTAGATCGACTTCGAGAGAATTGTCGACATGCGCTGCATACATACTTATAAGTTCAAACAGAAACTTTTACAGCACTGCTGGAGCCAATTCCAAATGTCGCTCAGACAGACCCAGATGTACAACAGACAACTCAAATGTAAACAGAACCTCAAATTCAAGCTGCCACTATCTTTCGCTGGGGAAATGACAGCGCTAGATTACATTTAAGAGGTACTTCACTTCAGCGGCAGCTGAGGCATTTGGCCTATGGCTGGTTTTTTATTTTATTTTATTTATTTCATTTTTTATTTATCTATTGAAAAAAAATCCACAGCCGTACATAAAAGTTAAACAAGAATATAGATTAAACAACTAGGCCAATTAAGGATTTCACTATGTAAATAGTCAAATAAGGACAGGTGAGAGTACATTCAAGGAGACAGTAACTTCGAAAAACAGTAATAATCTATGTATCTAAAGGTGGGGTACATGTACAGTAATATGTGCAGTGTAGGCGTATGTGTGAGAGGTTGTGAAAGGGTGTTTGTGTGTGTGTGTTTATGTCTGTTGGTATATGTGTTTCTATGAATGGCAATTACAGAAAAAAAAAAAAAACGATGTAAGTATTCTACTCCAGTCAATAAAACTAAGTTGTATTGTAGCGATGGTAAGAGTAGGTTGACATGGCGTTAGTACAATACAATTTTGTCGTCTTCTAATAACTTCAGCACTACCTTCCGCTTAAACATAGGTTTACTGGTGCAGAAAGGGTCTATGTCTGAGAAGAGTCTGTTATAGGTATTAGGCAACCTGAGACAAGTACAGTTAGATGCAAAATTAGTGCGGTTGTGAGGAACGTGAAAAAGTTTTGTACGAGTGTGCCTGGTACGTTTCGCCGGACCGGACTTTTTTACGGAAAATAAACGGTAATATCGTAAACAGTGTCGAGGACAGTGCTATACATATTATGTACCGTTCTGTTTTCACGAAACTACCATCCATAACGCGAAATTGAAAAAACCGCCATTGGATTTTCATCAATCGATACTCTCTCCGGCTATACCATTTTAGTGCTAAATTATTTATATGAACCGCCATTGCCAACGTTCATATTTTAAGCCATTTCTTAACCAACAAAGGCCTTTCTTTCTGTCTTTAGTCAACTGTTTAGATTGACCCTCGGTTGTGTCGATACCAGGAGATAGCATAGCATTGTAGATATTATCAGGTCAATGTCTTTTTACGCGTATACTCTTACATCACATCATATCTTTAGGTGGGAGAGGGGATGTCCCACCTATCTCTTCTTCACCCCCTCTCCCGCACGCACCCCTTCTCTCTCATGATACTGAATTGGGGAGAGAAGAAGAGCCTGATCGATCTATTTTTAACTAAAATGTCTAAACTACTAAAATCAGTTGCCCTGCGAAAGAGATCAACCACGTTTCATACAAGCTTGGGTCCAAAACCAAAAGTGCCGGCCACATAGAAAAATATACGCATCAGCTCGATGGTACCATATTCTCAAAGCGCTTGTCACAACAAACCTAATGAGCCCAAATTCGACGGGTTTACTAGTAAGCATCATAAGGTTCCGGCTCCCACCTTCGAACTCCATCATCAGACCAGCTCGATGGTACCATAACAACCAGGCTCCAAGAAATCTAGTTTTAAAAAAAAAACAACATTCAAATCGGTTCACCCGTTTACGCTCCACGTGCTGAGAGACAGACAGACACACAGAGTGACTCACACGTCAAACTCATAACACCACTTTTGCCTTCGTCGCGTCGGCGGGGGTTAAAAAGTATTACACAAAACTCGCACTTAAATGCGGATGATCTTCATAATATTGCACTGTCATTCTGCCCTGCAAGATTTCCACCTGAGCCGGGATAAGGATGCCAAATTGAACAAAAGCGATAAGAATCTCGAGTCCCAAATTGCCGCAGTGAAAAAAATTCCGTGCCTATATCTCGAGCAATAAATTGTGATGAAGGGCCAGCGTCGTGATAAGGAAGTATTCACGTGCCCTGTCCAAGTGCCAACAGACCTACCATTTTATGGCTGCAGTTGCGCCAAAAAATAAACTTAGGTACATGACAAAGAAATTAAAATAAGTTAATTTGTTTATATTATGTAATACGTATGGACTTCACCGCCAGGAGACAGATTTTGTAGGTCGTTTTCGGGTTCATAATAGTAGATTGTTTACCAAGGGAGTCAAGAACTATTTTTAGGGCGAGAGTGTTTTTTGAATCCTGAGCAACCGAGGGATTCTAGAGTCGAGTCCCGAGTGTAACGAGGGACTCAAAAGTAGAATCCTGAGGGAGCGAGGGATTCCAAGTACATCACTCGAGCCAAAAATAGTTTTTACTCCTGAGGTGGACACTCAACTTTTCATCACCCTCTATGAGAAAAGTAGTAAGTAATCAATAAAATAACATACATGTACTTATACAGGGTGTAACAGAAAGGGGTGTACAAGCGGAAAGAGGGACATCATTCTGAACAACTTTCACTATGGGATCTACTTGATCAGAGCAACTTTATTTTTAACTCAGTACATTTCGGGCCTAGCGCTCAGCTGATCTGTATGGTGGAGTGAAAAATAAAGTTGCTCTGATCAAGTCGGTCCGATTGTGAAAGTTGTACAAAATGATGTCCTTAACAACCTTCTTTCGGCTTGGACACCCCTTTCTGTTAGACCCTATATTTATTTACACAATTGTCGTGATATGTTGTGTGTAATGGTTTGTTGGAAGAAATCTCTTGTTATCTGTTATAAGTTTTCTGTATGTCATTCTTGTGTTAGTACAATAAAGAAATTACGAATTACGAATATGTCCTCCACATAGTTAAATATTGTTTAGTATTGGCTAAATCTTTAAAATTGGTTCAATAAGCATTTTCATATAACCACTAGTTTTTACATACCTATATTCCTCGTGATTTTATTGGTAACAGATCTTGTATTTGTCATTCGCGTTTGTTGTTATCATCTGGAGTTAGACACTCACTTTCACTCATATTCTTTACTCATGTCCGCAAACGAAATTGAAATAATTACAGCATTCAGATTTGGCGCGCTTTGTTTACAAATTTTCCACAACTTTTTTAATTATTTGGTCCGTGTTTCGATATCAATTTTGTAAGGTTGTTTCTCGGTTGTCACCAATCGGTGTCAATCGATTCGGTCGATCGGATTATTTAATCTGTGTCGAGTACGCATTTTAGTACAATTTTTTTTTTTTTGGGTGCGTTTAGAATCGATCTCTCTTTTAATTGGGTCTGTCAGCCTGAGTGGTAGTGAAATTGATTAGTGACAGCATTTTTTTCCTTTGTACTGGCAACAAAATTAAAAAGTTACTTTAACCGCCGTACCCAGAGTCAGTTAATGATTCATTAAGGATTACTAAGTAAAGGATTTTGTATGTAAATTCAAATTTGGTACTGACTTAATGATTGATTAAATCTCTCTGAGTGCGGTGGTAAGTCCCTAGTGACTAAATTACCTACTTTAGTCCTTGTTTTCCAGAACTAAAGTAGATCTTTTTGAATAGATGTGATGAAAACGACATTTGTATACCGAGCGGGGAGGAGAGGAGGAGGAGGAGGAGCGGTTCCCGAATGGTGTTCCGCGGAACCCTAGGGTTCCGTTTAGCTTTCCATGAAAATTAGCGCCCATGAGTTCTTATGACAGGCACGTTACTCGACTTGCTAGCCATGTAAATCTTCTAAGAAACCCGTTACTCGACTTTCTACCTATCGACCCCGTCCATGAGTTCATCTGAGATACTATTTACTCGACTTGCTGCCATGTAAAATTTCCGGAGCGGCTAGCGCCGCCCACGAGTTCTTCTGAAGCAGAGCTCGTTACTCGAATCAGCTATGTGTAAATTCCACGGCGGCTTTTGCCGCACATGAGTTCTTGTCAGACACTGGTGACTAAACTTTCTAGCCTTCTTTCGAAAAGAGCTCGCTTTACTCGACTTGCTAGCTATGTGATTTTTTTGGGGCGGCTCGCCCCGTCTGTCTTCGGACAGCCTCATTGTTCGAGTACAAGTGAAAGTATATTTTGCTGATGTAAATAAGGATTTTTTTCACATGTCCTAAAAATTTTTTGACAGGGGTAGGTGGAATTGTTTAAAGTGTGAAAGTGGTATGTGACTGCAAAAAGTTTAAGAAGCCCTGATCCAGTAAATATATTTTTGTACTTAGTTAGTTTACTTCTTACTTGAGCTAGGGTTCCGCACAAAAAAGGTGAACCAAAAAGGGTTCCGTCGCCAAAAGAATTCGGGAACCGCTGGACTAAGTAATAGGTCATGAAGTCGGGTTTTTTTATGTTTTTAACTTGGTGAATTATAGTTTAGTGCATTTTCCTTCTAAATAGCCCCCAAGTACCTACTTATTCTCCCGCGTGCAACTGATTGTATCTACAACTAGCTGCACGTTGCGCGACTTCGCAGCGCGTTTTAGTTCCCGGCTGCAAAACGATTTGTTCATCATTTTGAAAACCATATCGACCCGTGTAGGGCATAATACGCATCAAAATAATTACGCTCAGATTTACGAAACTCTTTGCTTACAAAGTGCAACGCACAGCAAGTCAAACATAAGATCAGGGTTCCGCGAGTTCCGCTTTCAACAAAGATGTTGAATTGAATGAAGTGGTGGTGGTGGTGGGAGTGGTGCTAGATATATGGCTACCAACGCCATCTAGCGAAAGAGAGTGAACTTACAATACAAAAGTTATTTGGATTTTTTGGCTTTTACTCTACGTTTTCCTTATTTTCTTTTTACCTAAACCTCCTCCGGAATGATACAAATAAAACCCAATAGGCTTTAAACACCAACGCACAACATTTTATTTTTGTAAGTAAAGGGGAACTAGATCTTCAGAAATTTCAGAATAACTTAAAAGATCTGTTTAAGCTGGATTTAAACACTGAAACATAATACTCAGCTAGAAAGCAGTTGCAGTTCCTGTAACGAATGAATCCAAGTGGGACTATGACGCGCTCTACCATAGAGCCGCACAACCGTCACAGCGGCAGCGGTCTCCTGGGGCTTGATTCTACTATTTGTTACTTCGCACACTCTCCTATCGTATGCTAGTCGCTGAAATTACTGCCAAACTATTTGCTTTTGATAGTGTCCTCACAAAAAATCAGAGAATGTAGGTGAATATCTCAGAATTATACGATTCTTAGCTGTCAGGAATGCGACCAAACGTTGCTGTTTAAAGCCCCCTCTTGACATAGAGAGATGCGTCTGCAGACTTCATCTGCTGATGCATCCGGCGATGTGAAATGGGACTGATTTGCGCGTTTGTGGTAGGTATTTATCGTCGGCAGATGCGTCTGCCTCGAATCCGCTTGTTGTCGATTTTTCGGCACGCATCAAAGGGTTTCGACACGGACGTTCGGCGTTTGACCACACATCGGCGGACCCAGCAGTAGCTTTTAAACGTTAATGTGCGAGTGCGTGTTGCGTCTGTCGAGGATGAACAAAGACTGATCGACCTGCAGACCTCGTCAGTGTGTGGACAGCTCGTAGAAATTCATCTGCCTAGAGTCCGCAGACGCATCTTTCTATGTGAAGTGGAGGCATAAAAACGCTTACTACTGACCATTCTTAGCCCTTTTTTTTTGTTGCTTCTTATGCAACTTATGCATCTTGTGATGTGCATGCATCGATGTAATTTATACAAAATTATGCTATATACTTTTTAATTTCACATGTAGTTGCATGAACTAATAAATAAATAGACATTTTTGGCAGTTGACACACTTAGCTGTCAATGTGTTACGATGAAGAATCTATAATCTACACTCCATCCTGTAAACAGACCGTAACAAGCGTCATGCATACAATAGCTAGCTAGCACGTAAAGCCCCGCTAAAGCTGTTCGCCGCATGTTTATGAACAATCACCCTGACGCGACAGGCCTGTAAATTAATTATGCAGCAGTTACAGGCACGATAAAGATATACCGAGTTTTAATAACGCAGATAGGCCGCTAATGAAAATAGTTATCTTCCCTGTTACGCTCTATTGGAGCGGACCCGTGTGAGGTGAGGGTTAAGAGAGCTGGCGATTAGATGGATGTACGGTGTGGGTATGAAGTGTAAGGAAAAAAAAGTTTGTGCAAGTAAGTGTGCTCTTGGCGTAACAACAACTACTTACATATCAGCGTTTGAAACAATTATAAAAACTAATTTTCTAGTTAGTTCAGGGTAGTGTAAAAAAATTGACGAAAATTAAATAGTTTTGATAAACATAGAGTCACACACAGAAGGGCACTATTTTGTCTCTGCCACCGTATGGAAAAAGGCGTGATGCTATGTTAGATTCAAAATGGATTGAAGGTGTCGACCTGTCAAGGCTTACACAGCTTTTATACTCGTCATGTCTCGCGCAGAGACGGTATAAAATTTTAATAAATATTTCCCCGAGAAACTGAGCGACAAAGGAACTTGCTATGTGACGAAAAATGTGAAGCAATTTACAAACAAATCTTCGTGCGAGGCGGGCTGCACGCTGCACCGGGCGGGCGGCTGCCCCGGGAAGTCGGGACTCCCTTCGTCTGTCCATCCATACAAGATAAATCAATGGATAACTTATTCATGATCCTATATAAGAGGTTTGTATACCCTTATTTTATCCAACCGCTTTTATATTGGGTATGCTTGGATATAACAATATTATACTATCTGTGATATAACTCACTAGAGGTATTAGTATAATATTACAGTATATGTGCTAGAGGTCAGACGCAACACCAGGCTTCTGACTGTGTGTCGATTGTTGCGAGGCGACCGACAGTGACTGCGCGGCGCGTCCGAAAAACTTTGGGACCCAGACGGTGATCTTGAACACGCAGTAGGAACTCCTCTACCAGATGACAGGCATGACTAGCCCTGTGGGACCTGGATATAACTCGTATCTATAGCCCAAAGTTGCAAATAAAGTTGGTATTCAAGGCCCTGAATGAACGGGTATGACCCAATATCTTTTGGACCTGGAAGATGTACTGGAGCATGCAGTATGTATGTAGTATTGCGTTGCAAAAGTTACTATGCTGATGCGGCCTGGTACATACAAGAGATGGAACACATACTATTCTTTACGATCATACGCTTCGATTCTACATATACTGAAAATCCATCTTGATTATTTTAGGCGTATTTTGGACCCCCATAAAAGTCAAAGTACTAGACCAATTTTAGTGTATATTTTTTGTCGACGACATGAAATGTGGTCTTCTTTGATTTACTCATACACAGTTTAAAAAAAAAATAGGACTGTTTTCGAATAAAACGCGAATAACTGGAAAAAGGCAGTCGATTTTTTCAATGTTGCGTCACGAAATTTTGTCCGCAAACCTCAGATTTGGTTTCAGCACCCCAAAATACATATACTAGGTAGAATGAAATAAATTAGTACTACCCCAAAACTTTCTTCATGATTCATGTAATAGTAATAGCCGGAGCAAATACCTAAATATGGCCGGTAAAAGTTACGGGAAAGCGCTTCTTATGTAAATTGTGCATTCAATGACACGCTAGGGAGCAGTTGAGTGCATTTTCAGGATTCGAAATAGGTTTGTGGTGAAGCTGATGTAAAACATAAAGATAAAAGGTAGGAATCTTGGAACATACTACTTAGATGCCTCTGTTCCACGCTTTGTACGTCTGTATAAGGAATATGGTTCGAGCTCTTCTAACTCTATGCTTTAAATAATTTACACTTCAATACCTACCTGTATAGCCAAGGCATGTATTTATGAACAACTGTTGACACTTACATAGTTTTTAGGGTACCGTACCCGAAGGGTGCCAAACGGGACTCTATTACTGAGACTTCGCTGTCCGTCTGTCCGTCCGTCCGTCCGTCCGTCCGTCCTGTCTGTCACCGGGTCCGTCTGCACGAACCGTAATAGCTAGAAAGCTGAAATTTTCACAGAATGTGTATATCTGTTGCCGCACCAACCAAAAATACTAAAATACGAGAGATATTGCAAATTAAAGGGGGCCCCGATACAAGAGACGTGTTTAGATACACTTACGCATTTCAAAATGGAGATCTTGACTGAAACTGTTTATTTATTGTCATAGCAACCATGTCATAGACACATACTACTCATTTAAATATGATAGCATATTTCGCGTCAACCCACATGGTTGGGGTTAGCCGGTGCGGTATGATGTAGACTCTCAATCCGGAGGTCGTCGGTTCAAATCTCGTGAAGGCATAAACTTTTTAAATTTTCCTTTTGTTTATTTTTTTATTGTTTTGAGTGCTTTTGATTTGTTGTACGATGGTACGGTACCCTTCGTGTGCGATACCGACCCGCACTTAACCGATTATTTCATGACGTACGTTTTATACCTACTAATAAAAACGTTATCATCAATATTGGCTGCACAAATATTGCACCAAACAATAAATATCGCAGCAGACCCAGCGGTTGGGCGCGATACATGCAGTCATTTATCAAACCGGTTCATGTGGAAACTGATACTATCTTTGAAAACATGGAATCAATTATGTTTCATCGTGCAGATGTTGGGAGGCTCGTAACATGCAATTTGGTTTCGTGCACGAAAGTTTTTCTATTCTATCTTGTTGGCACTAGTGAGGGCGAGGATGAGGTGCCATAATGAGGTCGGCCACGTCTCGGCCCCGGTTCGTTTACCTCAGTTTGCACGGGTTACTTAGGCAGGCAAGTTTTCTGCAAACGTTGCCGGATGCGCGATAAGGCAGGTAGTGACGTATGAGCGCCGTTGTTGGGGAGACATGCACCCCCGCTATCTGCTTACGCCTACCTCGCTATGCTGTCTTCCCCCCTGTAACTCGGGCACTGCGGCCACGGTTCATTGGCATTATATTTACAGTCAGGATTAATACTTTGCATTGTATTATAGAGTCCGCCATATTGGTTGAATAGCGCGGACCATGGACTTAATACTATACCATAATACGGTATAATAATAAGTCCATGGCGCGGACTCACGGAATGCAACATGAATGAAGCTTTAAATAGTTTTATCTACTCTTATGTCATAAAGTTCGAATTAGAAACTTGAAATCGAATTTATAATGACGTCCTTATAAACGGAATACCGTAAAATTAAAAATAATAATTATGACACTGCTTCTCGAACAAAAATAATGTTATAAAGATAACTTTTGTTTCCATTACGATACAGTTGTGTAGTCTTCCAACGATATTTTGGCTGATTACCAGAGGGGCGCCAGCTCCACGCAACTTAATGCAACGGATCTTTCATTCAATACAGACTTTTCACATTAGTTCCACCTGTAATCGCGCGCCAAAAGATCGTTGAAAAGTTTAACTTTTTTGAAGTAAAACTTCTTGGGGCACGGGGGTAAAATTTATTTAACCTCTCAACTGTGGGTTATTCATATATTTGCTTTTCAATTACTACTAGCCGGGTGCTATCACGAGTGGCTAAGAAATGTAACGGAAATTGGAATCGGTGACGTCAGGGTCGGCTGAAGACTTTTAAAACCGCAACTATTTTCAATACGGTTTTTAACTAATCAGATAAGATAATAATACATTCGTACAATAAAATAAAGAATGTTAATTAGTGAGAGAAAAACCTGATGAAACGTTAACAAATAAAAATTATTTTAAGCATTCTTCCACGAGTTCTTGATTTCCGGTAAAGGCCAAAACCAGTGACGTGACCAAAAACTACTTCGTTCAACCTCTTTGTTGGAACCGGAACTTATGTTTGACAGTTGTGCGATGCGATCCATACAGTTTGTAAGAAAAGAGTTTCATCAATGTCACACGGGTCGATATGGATTTCTAAAATGATGAACGAATCGTTTTGTGGCCGGTAACTATGGAATAGGTACCTAAAACGCGCTGCGTAGTCGCGCAACAGGCAGCTAGTAATCGCATAAAGTCACTTAGAATCATCCAAATGTGATATTTAGTTTTCAAGCAAATTCCGATGTGATGGATGGCTGCATTAAGACTTCTTGAAAACAATAAGTAGGTACCTAGAACTGTTCTAAAGCCACTTTTTATTATATAGTGCAGTTCAAGTCACAAATTAGCAGTTTAGCTACTAAGTACGTGTTATACCTACCTATTTAATGTTTATCTGTAGTAAACGGCCAAAGCGAGGTCTACAGCTTACAGAGCCATAAGTTTAATGGCTTATTGTTTCGCTTATTTGTTTGTATGTAATTTTTGTAATACATATTTTAAAGTTGAATTGTTGTTATTACTGTTGAAATTATACGATTTTGATTTTAATAAGCTTTTGTAATTTTAAAGTTAATGCTTCATGCCAGTCAATAATGTTGAAGTAAAATATCAAAATCGAGGTATGTCGTATGGCGGACTAAGGAAATGTCAAGAATAAAATTAAATAAGAGTTAATAAGTAACCCTAAAAAATCCTAGCAAAGTAGGTATGTATAGGTTAGCGGGGGTAGCATAAGGCACGCCAGTCACCCCAGCCACGCATTTTGTCACAATTTAATGTCATATCATAATGAATGCGCGCTATTTTATGGAGAAACATCATTGAGACGCGAAAGGAGTTGGCGATTTGGCAAAATGACTGCCCCAGACATGTACAAAGACTTCTCAACAGCCAATTAATAGCATTTAAATATTCTATCATAAATTACTGCGTCTTTAGTTAGTTTGTAGAACTTGAAGGAAATGATTAAATAATTAAGAGTTGTCACTTCATACTCTATGATTCCGCCATTGATTAGTGACTTTTGCCATCGTTAAAAATAACATGCAACATAATTGCCAACTAGCAAAACTGTTGAAAACAGGAGGTTTCCAGAGGAGTGGCTAGATGGCGTTATGTTGCATGTTATTGCAAAATGGTGCTTATTTCTAGCGACGGCAAAGGTCACGGAATCATATTGGAATCACGGAGTATTGAGTAACAACTCTTATTTACCTATATATTTTTTTTTTCTTCAAGTTCTACAAACTAAATACAGACGCAGTAAATTAAATTTATGAATGAATATTTAAATGCTATTGGCTGTTGAGAAGTCTTTGTACATGTCTGGGGCAGTCGTCCATATATTGATTTAGCCATCTTCTTTGTCATTTATCTGCGCGACTGAGGTGAGTGGCAAGCCTTATGGTAGCCCCGCAGGTACACATTAACTTGGAATATTTGAAAATACGTACTAGATCAATTAAATAAAGGGACTGGGCACAGAGACAAGCAAAGCAATGCATACATTTGAGCGAGACGGTTTTAAGACGTGACGTCGTCAGATGGTATATAATCTGAGCGAGATGCAAATAGTAGTGACACTATTGAATGAGTTAAGTATATCACCACGAGCGCGACAAATTGTAGATAAGGAATGGTGGGAAATAAATGACATGACGTATTAAAAGTAAGTACAAGTATAAAATAATTTCAAATAATCGGACGTCTGAAACATAAAAGTAACTTGAAGCAGAGATTGGATCTCAAAATTGGAAATTTAAATCTCTTTTAGTATAGGTAGGTATAGGTGTATAGTATAGGTACCACTTAATGATCTAGCTACAGAAGTTTTACTTCTAACACGTGTACGGTGCTACACGCGAATATTTTTTTTAAACTATAGGTGACAACCAAACAGCTAGCGGCAGCAACAAAACGTCAACGTGACAACGTTTTGTTGAGTCTAAGCACTGATTTATGTGGGAAATATTGTTGTGTTTTAACTTTGATTTTTGGATGAAAGACACTTATTGTATGAGAGTAGATGAAGCTGAAACTCTCGTGGGATACGGCTAAAGGCTACGGCTCGGTTTATAAACACCCACTCGTGTTTTAATACCCCTCATTACGCGACAGTTCCATAAACTATATTTTCATAACTTGAGTCTTTTCGGAAGTAAGTTATTTCGGATTAATTTGGATATGCTACTTATGTCTTGATTCCAGTGAATCTCTTTAACATTTTTTTAATCAACGGATACATCAGGAGCAATTTGTAGGAGTTGAGAGTTCTAATATAAGTTGTGAAACTAATCGCGTTCGACACGAAGCAATCATAGGAGTTAGTATGTGTGTGAGGGTATGTGTGTGTGTGTGGAAACTGTCACTGTGTGAGTGAGGTAAAGGAGATCGAAAGTGGTATCTAAAACATATAGGGCCATAATAATAAAAAAATACTCCGGGAGTAAAGTTATTCCGGGAGTAACTTTAGTCCCAGAGTAAAACTTTTTATTAATAAGGGCGATAGGAGAGAAGCAAGAATTGTCTGGATTTCAGTACGATTATCAAATTACCCTGAAATGCGGTTGATTGGTTATTAACTGCAGGACACAACTCATTTGTCTTTCTGAACTTGAGTATATTATTTGTCAAACGTCGTCGTCGTTTTACTGACTTATCGTTGTGAATTAATCTCAGGGCCCGCACGCACAGCAATTTTTTTCCGCGCTTTTTTTTTTCCCGCAATTCTGTAACAAACACATACAATGCTATGGGAGTGGCCGCACTGGCGGTTTTTTTCCACAGATTTCTGCATACAATTTAGAGATTTTTTCCGCGAATTTTCGATTCGCGCGGAAATAAATCGCTATGCGTACGGGCCCAGAGGTTGGCCTAAGTCTGAGATTTATTCCTAACCTAGTGCCACTAGCTAGAAGGTGAGTTAAAGTTAAACTCGAGTGAACTTTGACAACTCCATACAAATATAGATGTACGTCTAATAAGACCTACCAGGATGGTCCGACAAAGCTTCGGGTAGAGATGTGGGCTCAAACCGGTCAGACCTTTGCCCAGCAGTGGGACACTAATTAAGCTACTTAAAAAAAAGACCTACTCTTTCACATAGTACATTCTTCATAGCTAAAGGGAACCAAAGTATTTAACATGGTTGTTCATTAATCAAAACGTTAAATATAAATAACAAGCAGATTTTGTTAATTAACTGAACAAAGGATATTTAAAATAAAATAAATTAAGATAAGATATAAAACACGTTCTAATCACCCTAATGTAAGGGGCTGGGCCTGGTATTCCTTAATACAGATTATTACATAATCTAGCTAGGATACCAGCTCGTCTCTCATCCTAAATGTACTACAAAATGTCTCATATTTATTTGTACGTATACCCTTAAAATATTTAGTTGATTCCTTTGTTACTAATCTGTTGTATTACATTTCGCTGTACATTTCCTGTTTTTGAAATAAATATATTTTGATTGATTTTGATTGAGATATTCCAGGAAAATGGAATAAAATGGAATGGCATTCATTTTACACGTGCAACCTTTCCCCGTTATGTAATCAACAGTGATCGGATATTCGGATGCATATTTACCTAAAGTTCAGGTGTTGGCTAAATGGAATGCAGTTTGCTATCGAAACAATTCTGATTTAAGTGATCAAATCATAGTGATAGATAGTGATTAAAATGTTAGTTACTGATAATTAATACATATGGAAACATAATTTAACCCGTTGAGTGCCCTTGGACACTCGAGGAGTTATCAAAACATTTTTATTTTTTTTATTTTTCAGACCTTCTTGTACCCTTACATACACACTACACATATTTGCATCAGGGCTCAAATATTAACGCTAAATAAATATGCATCCGATAAGTTACACAATATCGAGATACCTTTTACCCGGTTTTTTTTTTTGAGATAAATTATTATTATACACCCGAGAAGGGGAAGGCCCAGTAGGAGATGGAGGGACAACCTGGATAAGTTCCTGCCGGGGTGGATATAACAAACTGCAGCCAGAGATGTGTGGGCTCGAACCGGTGAAGCTTTTGCCCAGCAGTGGGACACCGCAATGTGCTAGATAAAAAAATAAATTTAGAAGCCGTTTTCATACTTTTACAGTTAAAAACAAACTTTAGGTAAATATGCATCCGAATATCCGATCTCTGGTAATCAATCACGTTTTCTGCATTCTGCATCCGCTTACAGTCCAACAAATAAATATCTATGGGTAGTTAATACTCGCACGTGTATGTCGGAGGTAAACAGATTCCAAAATATTCACTCTTGTGCAAAATGACATCAAAGAAGTTAACAAATTATGCCCTTCTGTTTCGTCGGATGCTCGTGTGTTGCCATAGTGACCAATGTGAGTGACAAGAATAAACTGTTTTCTTGGTCTAAAAGTTAGTTCGGCACATGTTTACGTTTTACGTTGTCAGTTTATATACTCTTTGCTCACGTTGCTTCTGGCTCCACACTAGGATACCCTGCGTCGTGAAAACCAGAAACAGCGAGGTCACAATCATGTAAACATCCAGGACTTGGGGATATATGTTTTTCTCCCCGGCTGGGATTCGTACCCGGGAGTTGCAACCCCACAGAGATCTTAAAATAAAAGTGATCATTAATTCTATCGCAATTTCACCCCACGTAAAGTGTTAGTTTCCTGTCACGGGCGGTTTAGAACAGCTTTACTTTGGCCAACTATTCTGGTTTAGCTGCTGCTCTAATATTCTCTTCCTCTGCGCTCTTGAACCTTTTGTTAGAAATTCTCGGTACATTTATGCAGCATCGTTTTTCTTTGAGATTGTGCAAAGTCGAGCTATAATAATGCTTGCTAAATAGTTTTTCTGTAGTGGTTTCCACGAAGCCAACAATATGGGAGCAAGTGGAGGTAAATACTTACATAAGCAAAGCAATGCGCGATGCAACGAAGATTATTCTGATTTAAAATTTTAAATGGTGGTTTTTCCTTTGAGCTTATACAGTTTTACTCTGATTATTAATAGTACTTCTATTTTTGTGTATATGTATATCGCCTTTAGCAATGAAATGCGATGTGTTTACCAAAAGTTAGGGAGAGAATATTGTTATATTCACCCTGTTCGTAATGTTGCCGATCCTCAAAGGTATATTCAAAGAATAAATTCCTTAGCAATAGGTTCTTATATGTACCTATGTGTAATAATAATATCTATGTATTATAGGTACCTACTAGAATAGTTTTATTGTACGCGCAATTCTTCCCCTTACCTATCATCTCCGTCTCCTACCCAACATGGTTTGCTGGAAGAAATCTCTTATTAGAGATAAGCTCGCCTTTGTACATATTTTTGAAGTAAAACTTCTTAGGGCACGGGGGTAAAATTTATTTAACCTCTCAACTGTGGGTTATTCATATATTTGCTTTTCAATTGCTACTATTAGCCGGGTGCTATCACGAGTGGCTAAGAAATGTAACGGAAATTCGAAACGGTGACGTCAGGGTCGGCTGAAGACTTTTAAAACCGCAACTATTTTCAATACGGTTTTTAACTAATCAGATAAGATAATAATACATTCGTACAATAAAGAATGTTAATTAGTGAGAGAAAAACCTGATGAAACGTTAACAAATAAAAATTATTTTAAGCATTCTTCCACGAGTTCTTGATTTCCGGTATGGCTGGCTGGGACAAACAAAACCAACTAGCATGACTCAAACTACTTCGTTCAACCTCTTTGTTGGAACCGGAACTTATGTTTGACAGCTGTGCGATGCGATCCATACAGTTTGTAAGAAAAGAGTTTCATCAATGTCACACGGGTCGATATGGATTTCTAAAACAAGCAAAGCAATGCATACATTTGAGCGAGACGGCTTAAAGACGTGACGTCAGATGGTATATAATCTGAGCGAGATGCAAATAGTAGTGACACTATTGAATGAGTTAAGTATATCACCACGAGCGCGACAAATTGTAGATAAGGAATGGTGGGAAATAAATGACATGACGTATTAAAAGTAAGTACAAGTATAAAATAATTTCAAATAATCGGACGTCTGAAACTTAAAAGTAACTTGAAGCAGAGATTGGATCTCAAAATTGGAAATTTAAATCTCTTTTAGTATAGGTAGGTATAGGTGTATAGTATAGGTACCACTTAATGATCTAGCTACAGAAGTTTTACTTCTAACACTTGTACGGTGCTACACGCGTATTTTTTTTTCTATGTTAAGCTATTTTTACTGTCATGTGAGTACAATAAAGAAATTACGAAAATTACGAATAAAAATTACATGAAATGCACAATAGTGTTGTCTTTCTTCTATATTACTAGGTGTGAAATAGTATCTTTATGGTTCACAGTTTACACACATTTTACGATCTGTTATCAAAATTACATAATCAGTAGACTGTTGTTGACAATTTCAATTAAATTAAATTAAATTAAATTGTTTATTTTCCAGACAAGAGTCTTATCAATATAAAAATGTCAAAAGTTAAAAATTGTTACAATATTAAAACAATAAGAATTAAAAACAAATAAATAATAAGATTCAAATTAATTAAATTTTAAGATTGAAATAAATAAATTGTTTATAATAATTATAAGTAATTAGTTCTAATCAATTCAATTCAATGTCTCATATGATAACTCTAGCCCGTTTACGACTAACAACTCATCGAATCGCCCAATAAAAACGTTTGAGGTATAACTCATACAACTATGCTCATACAAATACATAACACTCATGATAGGCTATCACCGAATAAAAACGAATACGATAAAACGGTCCTGTCACATGGACTGCTGTGTGAATCCACCCTAACAGATAAATTGTATGTCATGTGTGTGTTCCCGCTGCAAGCTTGTACCAACGACTTAACAGAGTAATATGAGCTGTAACATTCTAGAACATCTTAAACCTAGTTAATAATCTAATTCAGATTTTCACCATATACCAAGACTGGTAAAGTTCACACATCGTTAGCCCAGAATGGGTTCAGGCTGTGTTGTGTTGTGTACCAACCAACAAGTTTCAGTGTGCAGGCATAAACTTTCAAGCTTACTCGAGACTCCTAACTGTAGTTTAAAAGCTGCTGAGCAGGAAATTGGATTCAGTTAGTGAATTGCACTATTGCATTGCATACTAGCTTCATTGTCTTAATTCGGTTAGAATGCAGCAATTGGATTAGTATTTTGTGGGTATTGTGGAAAACTTGGGGTTTTCCGACGAAATGTTTTTAATCCGACCAAATCGCAAGCAATGATTATAGGAACCAGGCACACTCTTTCCCGGTTGCAATCACCCATTCCTGTTACTTATGCACTGCCTACCCTTTCATTATATATTTTTTTCTTTCACGCCTGGTTAGCTGGAAGATATCTCTTTTTAGAGATAAGGTCGCCTTTGTACATGTGTTTTCTTTTAATGTAACTGTTTAAATTATTGTGTGCATTAAAGAATTGAAATTAGATATTGAAAAATAATACCAAAAGAGTTCGAAATAACTGTTAGAGTTTGGCCAGCGAGTGCTGTTATATGGTGTTTTTCAAACTTTGAAGCTAGCAACATTATTTACTTGTCAAACGAATTGTTACTTTGTTTTTACTTGGCTCACAACACTTTGATTCAAGTAGACTATTTATTATTTTTCTTTAATTTCAGCTACTATTCTGTTCTTTGATTACACATCTATTTAAATGTGGTTGATTGCAATTACTCATAATTGTTTCCAGGTGGCTTAAATATGTGTTTTTAATTATTTGAGTCTGATTGTGATTATAAAACAGAATAATAATTAGTTTATTCATTAAGTATGTTTAGTTTATACACGAAATGAAGGCTTTTGCCCAGCAGTGGGAAACTGTATAGGCATGGTAAAAATATATATAATAGGTATAGGTACCTTAACCCATCCCGAATTTACGAAGGCACGTTTTTACTAATATAATATTCTCTTTTTCCACCAATCAACCAAGTCATGAGAGAAAATAGGTACTTATCGAAAATTAAATTGAAAAAATCATAAAAGTATCAACCCTGTTAATTGGATGTAATAGTCAATGTGGCCACATTTAGATTTTTTAAATTTGCCGCGCTTTTGAGATGACAGGACTCGCTGGCCTACCAATTATCTGTTTAATGTATGCTACGGCGTAGCAACTACAGCACTCGTAGCGCGTAGACAAAAAAAACTAGAGTTTGAAATAACAATCATGCTTGATGAAAATATAACTTATTTTACAACTAATATCACTTTTAAGTCATTTAATGACTGTGTCTAAATCTCAACTGTTCTAAGACATACCTAAGAGCACATTTATTAGATGTAGCAGGTGTATCAAAGTGTCTTCGAACTAGAGACAGCTCATTATCACGGAAGAGAACGGAACGTGATTCCAAGCGAACAAGCAGCTTCATACGTGGCTCCCTTGTAAATAAATATTTAAAGTTGAAATAGTGAATTTATCGGTGTTTGAACTGCACCAACACTCGCTTCTCACACCTGTGCAGATACCTGTGTAAAAATACAAAGTAATATCTTCGCAAATAGTGCAAAAATTTGCAATAACAAATCAAATCGTTAACAACTGCGTGAACCGTTGAAAATCAAGCCTTCGCAGCGCATCGACTGCGCTGGATCACCGAACTACTACGCCGCAGTACAGAGCGCTGCAAGCGCTATACTAAGGCTAAAAGTAATCAAAAGACGTTCCACTCTACGCTCACCCGCTGTGAACAAAAATAAAGTAAACAAATGGCTATCGTGTGTAATGCTTGTGGAGGTGAGATCTGCCCTCCAGACTCCTGCCTTCAATGTGCAATGTGCCAGCTCTACTTTGACCTACAATGCATTACTATGAAAGAAGAAATATACAATACCCTCTCGGAAGAATTCAAATCGAAATGGAACTGCCCAAGCTGTGTGAGTAAACTACCCAAATCGGATAATACTCACACGCCCGTTCGCCCTGTTCCCCTAAAACAGAACGAGGCCACTTACAACATAAACATGAATCGGGGCGGCAGCCGTGGACGAAAGTTACCACATCGCGAGGGAGAAGAGGACTTTGCTGAACTGCTAGCAGAGATCCGCGCTATGAGACAGGAGCTGCAAGACATCAGGCAGCAGAACTCCGAACTTGGACTACTGAGAGCCGAAATAACCCTACTAAAGGATCAGCTGACTGCAGTCTCATCTTCCCTAACTGGGACCGTTTCTGACTACAAAGGGGCAATAGAGTCGCGGGACCGAGAAATACTCTCGCTTAAGGCATCTGTGGAAGACCTCCAGTGTACATTAAATATAAAAGCACAGAAGGACCTCAGAAATGAACTAGAGGTCATTGGAATACCCGAACCTGAAAATGAAAACTTACTTCATACTGTCCTCCTTTTATCAAAGAAGATTGGTGTTGAAGTCACAGAGCTGGATATTGACGGTACATACCGAGCAGGTCCAAAGAGATCCCCCAAAGAAAATGCAGGAGATAGTCCAGAGTCCTACACAGGAAAGAAAAATCTACCGCGACCCCTAGTGGTGAGGCTAGTACGACGTGCAAAACGTGACGAAATCATGAAAGCAGCCAAATCCAGAAAACCGCTGACCACTGAAGGTTTTTTATATGGCCCAACAAGAGATTTTTTTGTAAATGAACGCCTAACCAAAGAAAATCGCTTGTTATTTCGTCAGACGAAACTGCGTGCTAGTGAGCATAACTTTCGCTTTGTGTGGGTGCGAGATGGATCAATCCTCGTCCGAAAAGCCGAAAAAGCTCCAGCAATCCTTATCAGATCTCCAGGTGACCTGGATAAACATCTGGGTCTACCAAATCCCACAGAACAGGAGTCACAAAGCTGAATACAGCCCCAAGAGTGTATACAAATTGCTAAATAATGTATTAAATAACTGCTTTTCTGGTTTTTCTTTACTTTTCCCGTTGATCTGTGTAACAATACTAATTCTCAGTAATCTTTCATTATACAGCGACAACAACTCAGCAACATCAACAATGACACAGCGCCTGACTCACCCTGTCACGCACCCGCGCGGGGAAGGTATACCTCACGAAACACACCACAACTTCAGGTACTCGTACTATGCGAAACACCCATATCTTTATCCTCACCTATGTTTATCCATATCTCAACAAACTGAAACAAATCATATATTTTTTGAATCTAACTTCACTTATTATAGCTTTCTATACCAAAATAATAATCAAAGACACATGCAGCCTTCTCAAACAAAGAATAAAATACCTACCAGTACCATCCAACTCGTCATAGATATATTCGAGTATAATATACTTGTTATTTGCGCAAAAGCATGTCTAACAATATAACTGATGGAATAGATAGTTGTCAAAATGTAAGCTGCACTAAACTAAACGTCCTAGAGAGCTGCAAAAGTATCATAACCTCTGAATATAATTTTAAGCTAATGACATTTAATATTCGTAGCATTAGTAGACACTTTGATGATCTTATCGTTGCACTGCAACGAATAGATGTGGGTATGGATATCATAGTGTTAACTGAATGTCATTTGAACAGTAACACTGTAATCGGGAAGATAGATGGATACGCCTCCTTTAACTCCACCAAATATATAAATAAAGCTGGCGGGGTAGTCATATACGTCAGGAATTGTTGGACAGTAACTACCACATATGAACCAGACGTGAAAGATGCAAACTGCGTAGTAGTAGATATTAAAAATGGGCCACCGGTCATGGGGACATATCGCTCACCTTCAAAATACAACGTCGATGACTTCATCTCATCGATGGACCTATTACTCGAGTCGCTAAATCGAAATTCTTTCATTATATTTACAGGGGATATAAATATCAACATAATGCCAGAAGGAGACGACAACCGCAAAGTCGAATATCTGTGTCGATTAGCTGAGTATGGTTTAATTCCAGCCATCACTAAACCAACTAGGATAGAAAATTGCCTCGATCACATTTTTATCAGGACTAGGTATGGGTCGGAATCCGTTATCTGTACGACCAGTATTACCGATCACGACATTGCCATGGTGGGTTTTAAGCACATTAAAACATTGCGTGTACGAAACCGTCTAGCAACTAAGGTTAATTATGATGCAGTCGCCAATGAGCTAGATCTGGAGGATTGGAAAACAGTCACTAACACTAAGTGCCCATCAAAAGCCGTAGAGAATTTCACTTCAATTCTCAACATAGCCATCGCCAAACATACTTCACAGACACGTATTAGCAGATCGAAACTTAACTTCAAGCCCTGGATCACACCCGGTCTCCTAAGATGCATTAAGCACAGGGATAAGCTGCACATGGAACAAAGAAAAGATCCCGATAATAGTAAACTTAAGATCACATATTTAAGATACAAAAATTTCTGTAACGATCTTTTACACCGACTCAAAACCACTCACGAAGCCAGGGAGTTAGAAGACAGACAAGGCAATCCCAAACAGTTATGGGAATCTGTCAGGAAAATATGCTTCCAAACGCCTACCAGAAAGACTTCACAGGAACTGCTCGACATAAAAAGTAGTGTCAAAGACTCTCTGAACCACTGCAATGAATACTTCTCTTCAATAGGCCAAAAACTGGCTAATGTGACCTTAAACAATCTTGGAACAACTGAACATCATCTTGCAACAGACATTAGAATTCCGAGCCAAAATCAGAACTCGTTCTTCCTTCACCCTACAGACGATACAGAGGTTATCAGGTTAATACGCGGTCTCAAAAATGAATGTGCTCCAGGTCCTGACAACATTAGTAATCAGCTTACCAAAGTCATAGCCCCTAAAATACTAATACCGCTCACCCACATTTTTAATTTGAGTCTTGACACCGGCATTTTTCCGGAACCATGGAAAATTGCCAACGTGTCGCCCATTCATAAAGGTGGATCTAAATCCGATGTAGGGAACTATAGACCAATCTCTCTACTAAACACTATGTCAAAAATGCTTGAAAAATTGGTCAACAATCGCCTCATAGACTACCTAGAAAAGCTAAGACTACTGTCAGACAGGCAATTTGGTTTCCGCAGAAACAAATCGACTGAAGATGCAACCACTCTACTCACAAACTTAATAGCTTCAAATCTGGACTCGGGTGGTAGATGTATCAGTGTTTTTCTTGATTTGGCGAAGGCCTTCGATACTGTCTCCATACCAATATTGCTACAAAAGCTAGAACGATTGGGCATTCGAGGGTTACCCTTGAATTGGTTCAGCAGCTACCTAATAGACAGGAGACAGTGTCTAAAGATTAAACCCTGCACAGAGACGAGTGACGCGGCTTCAGTGAGATTCGGAGTCCCTCAAGGCAGTATTCTGGGCCCGACGCTTTTTATCATATATATAAATGATCTTTTAAATCTTCCCATCCTGCATGCCGAGATAATCTGTTACGCCGACGACACAGCCATATTGTTCCATGGAAAATCCTGGAACAGCGTCTTCAATTCGGCTGAGTCGGGGTTGAGACAAGTGGCGAACTGGTTGGACAAGAATTTGCTCACACTAAACGCCTGCAAAACCAAATACCTAGCTTTTCACATTACCGAAGCAACCGCTCCCCCAGCAAACGCCAGGATGCAAATCCACAGGTGCAACCCACTTTCAGCATGTCACTGCCCTGAAGTGGAGCGAAAAGCTACATTTAAGTATCTGGGTATAATGCTGGATGATAAACTCACATTCGGAGCCCACATCTCTATGATATCCAGTCGTATACGTAAACTTATCAACATTATGAAACTTTTGAGACATTCGGCAAAGAAAAGTCTACTTATATCCATCTATATAGCTTTGTGTCAATCATGCATAACTTACTGCATCTCAGTGTGGGGCAGCGCTGCCAAAACCCACCTTGTACAATTAGAGCGGGCACAAAGGTCGGTTCTCAAAGTAATGTTACGCAAGCCGCGACTTTTTCCTACCGACTTACTTTATCGGGAAGCCGGTGTCCTTACTGTCAGACAGTTGTACATCTTTAAAGCCGTCACTACAGGATATAAAGCCTTCACCGCATCTTCTGCCTACGCTATTCAAATGAAAAAGAGATGCCCCCGTGCAGTAGTACCCAATGCAGGGACAGTCTTTGCTCGCCGTTTCCCCTCGTACGCCTTTCCACACCTTCTTAACACAATCCAAAATACACATAACATAGTCGCTAAGCCCTTTCAAGAATCAAAAAAGATTTTGAAAGAGTTTCTGTTGTCGCTGAACTATAACGATACTGAGTCCTTATTGAAATAGCCACATGTGAATCCCAATGTTTTACCGGATTTCTATACGAGATATTTATTATACTTAAGTACTTTTAATTTAATTTAAACTTTAAATATACTTTAACCCTTTAAATTTAAAACTGCCTTATAAAGCTAACTTGTTCGTTTGGTTGTTAAATTGTCAACTCCTGTAACCACAAGGGTCCCATAGGACAGGCTCTGCCTAGTTTGGGATCCGCTGTTTTTCTCTAGACACTAAAATTCTATAAATATTTCTTTTCTTCTGTATTAACTTGTGTGTAATTCTAAGGCAAATAAATGATTTTTACTTTACTTTACGAACATTTCAGTTAGCAATATCGGTGTCATTACTCGACGAGCTTTACGAGTTCATTCGTGGCATGAACTCGTTAGTGCCTACTTTGTTTGGCCGTGTAATGGCTTTTATGATAAATACTTCACTTAATAGTTTCGTTCTAATAGACTTTCAAATTAATGCATAATTTTCAGAGCAATTTTCACCTCAAATATTTGACGGAGATTTATGGTGTATTTTCAGTGCTTTACACGGTTTATAAAGAGTATATATCTGAGGGTGTGTACTGTGTATGTGTGTGTTCGTAAATTATTGTTGTTATATTTAAAGCTTGAACCCTGCACAATAATCTATTTTTCATTTAATTTTTATTTTGTTTGAGACAAATAGGCTATGTTTGATTCATCCAATGCGCTTAGTTCAAGGATCTGCTTGCTGTAACTATAAACATAGATATTCATTTTGTGAGGTACAGTTAACTCTGGTACAGTCTGTATTGACCATATCCGCTGAGAAAAAAAAACTTTATGCAACAATTACTTTGATTAGCATTATAGTAAGGGACGCTCCTTACGTATGTAAGTAACATGGTATTCTGTTATATGTATTTACTTGAGAATATTGGAGTACGACCTTGAGTTTCAGGAGGGCTTCAAAGAGCAAACGAATGAAATAAACCCGTCGCTCCCATGCCAATTCAAAAGTGGGCCAAGGTTAAAGGCCTGCCCTACGGCACTTGCGTGTATACATTTACTTGTCTGTATGTATATTGTGTATTGCTTTGATTAAATTCTATGACTGCAAACGTGATACTCGTAGAATAGTCCATAGTAGATTTATCGTATGTCGGCTAGATTTGATATAGAGAAACGTCGTATTTGTTCTAAAGTCCTCTGTAGCGTCTTTTTGAAGATATAAATGTAGCCATTTAAATTACCCGGGGCACAGGACTTTACCCGGATAAGGGTCAAATATGACCATACTCCACCACGTTGTCTCAGTGCGAGTTGATGGAGGGATGTCGGGCTAGTGGCCAAGCCGACTGTCATAATCAAAAGTTGTCATCATGCTGCCCTGAAGAGCCTCCAACACAGCTCAGCGAAATAATGGCCCATAAGGCTTCTTAAAATAAAGTTCGTCTCTCTACTACACGCTGTACATTCCAAACCATTTAAAAATTCGGACTTTAACTCGAGAGAAAATCTGTTAAGGGTCGTAAGAACGTTTGCGAAGAACAAGTACGGTCTTAAGGGCCCATTACGTCTGCGACGCTCTTCGCCGGGCGAGCTGTAGAATGGAGGCTTTCTCCGCCGGAGCGTTATTTAGCGTTAAACAAGAACAACAGGCTCGTCGTAAAGCCTGTAAGTTACCTGCGTAATTTTAATTAATGAATACGAAACAGTCTTGTGTGGCAGCGCGATTTATGGGTGAAGCTAATAGGGTATTTGAAAGTGCGCCGCAATAGTTTAGGTACGGGTGGCACATGAAGCGACGACGTTGCGATAACTATGAATTGGTTAGAGATAGTTTTTCTAGAAGTCCGTTAAGCCCTGTGACATGTAAATTATACACGGTTATTTTTATATCACCGTTCAAATTTTGGGGATTGATAGTACCCTACATTATGAACAAATTTCCCCAAGAAACATATGGTCGCAAATGAACAAACATTTTGGGTCTCCCATAGAACTTGGAATCAGCTGATCGGGGCAATATACTGGGGGACGAAAATTTTTTTTATATGCGCTTATATGTTTCTTGGGGAAAGTTGTTCATAATGATGGGCACTTTCATTCCCCAAAATATGGTCAGCTAATTAAATGTCATCATGTATTAGAGGCCATTTGGGGCCAGGTGAAGTCTATATGCCTCTATATGTAAATGTTATGTTATGTAAAGGTTATGCCTATGAAAGCCAGATTTTCCCGAGTACATATCTGCCTCGAATCCTTGAGATTTATAAATAATCAGTCAAGTACGAGTCAGAATCTCACATTGACGGTTCCGCATCATTGTGAAACACGTTTGTTCTGTGAGAACCCCCTTTAAATATGTTTATTTTTTTAATACTCAATATGTTGTAAATATTTCAAGCTTCTATCTGTTACCATTATCAATATCGGGCAAAAATGAGCAAAAAACACGATTGTTGTATGGGAGCCCCCTTATATATTTATTTTATTCTGTTTTTAGTATATGTTGTTACAGCGGCAATAGAAATACATCATCTGTGAATACATACAGCGGTGGCTCAGTAATAAGGTCCCGTTTGCACCCTTCTCGGTACGGAACTCTAAAAAGGGTCATGAGCCCTTACATCGTACTTATAATATAAATAATATAGTATAACAGCTAATAATATCTTACCTAAGTGGCCTCAATCATTATGTAAGCACAAAAGGTCTGGCTCGAGAATTAATTTCTTCCCGACCTGCCTTCGGCTCCGGGGCAAAGTTGAAACGGATATACGAGGAGTACATACACGCTTAGGATATTTGGCCTCCGCTCATTTTGGCAAATATTCGGTACAGAACGCGAATACAGCGGCATATTTACGCATAATCCACCAAAATAGACGAATAACGATTTTACTGGGTTGGGTACTATCAGCAGAAATTTTAAAATTTAAATTTTTCTTATCGCACTGATTTGTTCGAAACTTTCATAATTTAAGTGATGATTAATTTACTTCATAACTTCAAATAGTCTCGTTTAAAACGATTTATTCTAGTCGAAAACCTATAGGTTAGACACCATTTGTGAGTGGTTCCGCGAAAAGGGACCTTATGGGAAAAAAATATATTCCGAGATAACCGAGTTCAAAGTTTGGAGTCGTGTCTATTCGCGGTTATTCTGACGACTGACTAGTGACATTAAAAGAAAAAAAAACTGTACCATTTAAAAATAATCTGTTTGCACCAAATTAAAAAGTCCAAGGAATTTAATTCACAAAAAAACGTAAAAGCGTTTCCAATCCCATAAGGTCCCTTTTCACACATTTAGACAAATTCTATTATTCTATTTCAGGGTGTCACTATCTGTTCAAAATACGGTTGTCTGGTCCGTTTAAAGAAGGCAGGATTTTAGGCACAATCATTATAATTATTTGTCGACCCACTCGCATTAACGAAAGTGGTTAAGTAATAATAGTGGTAGGTACCACCGTTTAGTTAGACCATTGTGGTAAACTAATGGTGAATGTTAGTTCATTTGTTCAATACCTTCTGCTTAGAGCCTTCGCGTTATATGTAATAGTAATCATAGATTCGATTGAATCTTTGCCGTGTTATTAGGCGTGGTTCACACGGCATAGTCCTGCACGTTTTTTTGCAGTATACGTCTTAACCCTTAATTTGGTGATGTTCTGTGCACGGAACACCAACTTTATGAAAATCTAGTGACTTTATTTAGCGATAAAATGGCCCTGAATTGATAAAAAGGTATTTTATTTTTATCCAGCAAGTGTTAAAAAAAAATATTCTGTTGCTGTCAACACTAAAACTGTCAGTTCGGAACGAAAATGTCAACGAACCGGCGCGCTCCTGTTTAACTGAAGATATTTGTTGCTTTTTTTTCTATTTAGCATGGGGTTTCTTCTCAAATTATTTATTGCATCACGAGTTTGAGAAATACATAACGTGTTAGTGCTAAAATGTAATTCAATAAACACGTATTTACACTTCAAATAACCTATGAAGCATGGTGTTCTTCCCAAGGAACACCGCCAAATACTCAGTCAAAACCCCAATGAAGACAAGGAGGTGGTATATGGGCATATTTGTACAACTCCTCGACATTTGTATAAATAATGCTTGGCAACTGTACCGCAAACAACAAAGTGAAAAGCTACCCCTAAAAAAATTCAGGCGAGAACTGTATGACAACTTTGTGATGCTCGGTAAGTCAGCAAGCCGTAAGAAGACTGACTTCACTGAAAGCTTCATAGCTAAGCCAACCATCTCAAGGCCATCAAATTCCATCAGATATGATGAAGTTGGACATTTTGCTGAATTTGGGGAACTTGGCCGTTGCAGGCAGTGCCAAAAAAGACCACAGTTTTTTGCATAAAATGCAAAACACGATTGTGCTTAGTTTCTGGAAAAGTTAATCGTAACTGCTTCCTAGCGTTTCGTACAAAATGACACAGACATAAAATATGATAATTTTGAATGAAAAGCTAAGGAGCAGTAACGCCTTATTTAGGTTTTCAATATACTATTTATAAAAATATGTCATTTTTTTTATTTAACACTTTATCCCCTAAATTGGCAATGTTCTTCCTAGAGAACGCAATGATTGCGCTGATAATTTGGCAATGTTCCGTGTGTGGAACATGGTTTTTCCGGAAAATTGATAGATATATATTTATTTTAGGAATTTTCCTATGGCCCTTAATGTCATTCAAACACGCTACAGATATTATTTTTATAAAATTCGGTTTTTTTTTGATCTGCCAAATTAAGGGTTAACGGATAAACAGTCACTGGCCTAGGTTCACACGACGTATACTGCAAAAAAACGTGCAGGACTATGCCGTGTGAACCAAGGCCACTGTTTATCCGTTAAGACGTATACTGCAAAAAAACGTGCAGGACTATGCCGTGTGAATCCAGCCTTTATGTTCTGTCAGCTTACATCGGTTATCCAGTCCATGACGTCAGCCGCTGCGCAATGACGGACTTCCGTAATTAATAGACGGACGCAAATTGAAATGTCAGTTTCAAACTCGTCACATTTATTTACAAACTAACGGCTTGCTTCAGACAGCTACGGTTGAGGTGCGTCCATGCTTTACATTTGGCTATTGGGTTAGCCTTTTGTCAGAGTGAAAGATCGAGAAAAATGACAATCGAAAAGTAATTGCTATAAACTGATACCAACTGATGACCGGCGCGGCGGTTGTGTTATACAGGGTGGAACAAACGAATGGGCCCTGGAGGGAAAGTATTTTTATTTTATTTTATTTAGTACCTTTATATCCTTAATATACCTCATTTTACTTAAAGGAAACGTGTTTTTTTTGTTTGAATAAAAATAACTGCATTATTTTTTTTTGCAATTTCATATATCCACAAAACAACAAATACAAAATTATTACACAAAAAAACCGCCCCAAGAATCTCACAGCCCAAAGGTGCCCATTACACTGTCAGCGTTGCCACGCTGTACAGCGAGTAAGATTCTCTGGACCAGGAAAGCCCCGGAGCGGTTGTCAAACCCTCGGTCCCTCAAGCGACGCCCAATGTCCCTGACAAAGGCTCTACCCTGAGAACCCCATACCCATGTGGTCTCGACGGCCAAAGGAACTAACAGATAACTTCCCATTAACTGCGCGTATTTAATGCACTTCTGCCGTGCCGCTGCACTTTTTTTTCGATTGTCTCACCCCGTGTTAAGACACACACACGCTGGCCAACCTAACAATACCAACAATAGACGTGCGAGCGAGAGGGTTTAGTAAAATGATCTATCTTAAGGATTTAAGGTACTTTCCCTCTAGGGCCCATTCGTTTGTTCCACCCTGTATAGGTGAGGTTGACATCTTCACTATTTTTCCACACGTAAACTGTCGTAAAAGGACTAAAATTAAATTTTAAAGATAGGATCACTCGCGTGTCTGTCGGTCCGTCCGTCCGTCCGTCTGTCACAGGCAATTCACTCAGAACTTATTGGACCAATTAAGTTGAAAATTAGTACACAATTTCACATATATCTGTGACCCAAAGACAGAAGTAAATATATAAATATGGAATATGGGGGACACTTTTGGGGGGCCAAATGAGAAAAAAAAATGCTGATTTAATACACATCAAATAAACGTGCATAGTGTGAGGATCTTAAATGTATTTTTATTATATTATTAAGACTAATTTTGAAAAAGTTATGCTCAATAATATGACCGATTCACATGTCTTCAAAACCTCTAGGGTACTTACTTACTTACCGAAGTCCTAAAAATCTGATATTTGGTATGCAAGCACATGTCTGCACCCATATCCCGTAAAACTCCGAAATCTACAACTTTAACCCCTTAACCCCCTTAAATCTGGGGTGCAAAGTTTGTATGAAAAACCGAATATTATTCTACGAAACCTTCTCAACGCGAGTCCGACTCGCACTTGGCAGCTTATTTACAGTCGGTTTAAGTTTGACAGCTAATCCATACTTCAGCACCCGTAGCATGGCATGTGCGGGGGGAGGTTTTGACGCGGAAGGTGAGCGACATACGCGTGTAACCCCCCCCCCCCCCCCCCGGGCATCCATGCTACGGGTAAGTCAGAACATTACTCGCCAGGGGCGCCCTCAGTCAGTAAAACCTCAATGCATCCGTTTATAAACCAGCTGCAAACATACTTTAGATATCGAATGGAGCCATAAAACTGTCCGGTTGAAATAAACTTTCAATGCGAGTGCTCGCAAAGGAAATCATATAGAAAATTCGCTTCTTAAAGGAAAGCAAATGAGAAACGATTATTGGTATTGGACTTGTATTAAAGTTTATTGAATATTTTCTGAGGTATTTTTCCAAAGAAGAGTTTTGAAGTATGCTTCCATCCAGACATTCAATATTGTAAAACAATGTTTTTAGTAAAAATAATGTTCAAATTTTTTCTGTACCTACCGAGCTCATTTTCTTTAGTATTAAAGTCAAAGAAAGGCGATTTCATAAGAGAATTATTGATATGTGTTTTGAAATAACTGATTGCATTATGTATTTATAGTATTTGTTTTTTATTACAGGGGATTTCCAGGGTGTAGGAGTACGCCAGCATGCCACCTAAGTAAGACATTGTTTTTAACGCTTTGCAGCTAACTCCGCACCGATCACGCTTTAAGCGACAATTACACATGAAATTATACAGTTGTAGTTGTATCGCATATTCATTCTTTGGTTAGAGTATGGCTAGATTATAGGATAGGATATGGCATAAATATATGTTGTTTATTATGCTGTACATACTGGAAGTTGTCAAAAATCCACCATTATAACGTCAAGCCAGGGATTTGTCACTTGCTCGCTGCGCTTCGTAATCATACCTATGCGTCAAGCCTTTTCTTCCCGCGCGGGTATGTAGGCGTATGTCGTCAACTCGTCACTTTGTCTTCGACGTGGCATGATTCTCGCGCCTTCGATATACGGATATCGAGACCTATATTGACAGATTCCCACACAAAATCACTCGATATAGGTGTATATCGAATGCGCGAGAATCAGCCGTCAGTGGCATGATTCTCGCGCATTAGATATCGAGTGATTTTGTATGGGAATCTGTCAATATAGGTCTCGATATCAAGGCGCGAGAATCACCCCAGAGAACTTGACCTGTGACCTATATTATTAAATTTTAAGTCGTGCCATAAAATCGTCCCAATTTCGTATGTAGTAACAATTTTATGCGCACTCAGATCTCATGAGGCGTTTCACGTCAGGGCTCCTCGATGGCTTGTCATTGTCCACCACACTTATGCAATGTGCACTTCACTGGTTTTAGCTATCTAGTTACTCCAACATTGAAATCATTTACTGTACGAGTAGATTTTTACTCGATTAGGAAGCACGTGTATAAAGCGAACCAAAGTCAGCATTCAGGCCGCCATTACGTGATGAAATGGACAATATCAGTGATGATGGTTCATCTCATTAATCTTCATCTGAATAAGTGAGTCACATCAGTGCCGCATTGTGTTTGTGTACGGTGGACGGTGAGTCTGTTATTGTCGCCATTTTGTGGTGGTTTGGTTTATGTGACTCGTGAAACTCAGCACTAATTGCATAGAGCCAGCGCCATATTATTGAAAGCACGCATACATCAATTGATACTTCATTAAACAAGTATCATGAAACTACTCATGCTTAATGTTGCTTCAATATCACCCTATTTTTCAATCTTTATGTATGTATAACTAAATTAATTTTCACTAAAATACACTGGACAGCAAATAAACCGGGCCACCTACAATCCCTATGCTCAATACAAGTCGTACTCCAAGTTGGGCTAACGTCAATGCTGGGCCTGATGCAGCTTTCTTTGTAGTCAGATCCCGTTTAGCAAGTCTTCTTCTGACGATACATGAACTTATAACCACTTGGGGTCCATCGTGACTTTTTTGGATATGAACTGCGCTGAGGCGACGATTTCGGAGAACAGTAAGTGGGATATAACGATCATCTGCTGCTGATGTAGCCCTAGGTATTCGCGTACCTGGACGGCAATCAAATACTCCAGTCTCTTGGAATCGTCTGTGAACTCGTTGCACCGAAAAGGTCTGCTGATGCGAGGTCCGAGCCACCTCACGTAACATGAGGCACGTTGCGCAAAGCCTGCTTGAAGTAGTGCTTCAGCTTGAGCTGCTTACTGAGGTGTCGTCGTGCCCATTATTGATCATAGAAGTAGCAATAACACACGCATCTGAGCAAACGATGAAAAAAAAACTAAAGAAATGGTAAGAAATACCCGACTTCTCCAATTGTAGACAAAAATGCTAATCGCGAACTCTAGCAAAAACAGAGCAAATCTAACCTGTAAAAATGACAGCGTTTAATGATGACATCACTAGGTTAGTATTTCATACAAATCACGAACAAATTTTCCGTTTTGACGGTTCCTAAAAAGTATCTATTTTGACTATAGTCTATTCGTGATAAGAATGCAGTAAAGTCATCACTGTCCGGTGGCCTAGCTATGCCCCGTAACCAATCAAATAGTTTCCAATTATCAAGCCAAGTTCACAGTGACCAGTTGTGTCCTGTCCTGTGAGTGTGTGTTAACAGATTTAAAACACTACATTATTCTAATCACGAATAGACTGTAGCAGTAAAATAGCATATTATAAACCTAGGTCTCGGTCTCCTGTCTTGGTTCTCGAAAATTTCTATGTGATGTTCCGAAATAATACCAATCACTCAATTGTACGCACTAGTCAAGGTATTGAAAAGATTAATTCATGAACATGGTAAAACGGTTAATTAAACAGAGCAATTTACCTCTCATACAGTATATTTAAGGTATGATGAGCTCGTCAGGGAAAGGCGAAACCATTTATTCAATTCGCTAAGTTAGACATACTCCTACAAATAAACACGAGCGAAGCGAACTAATTTGGTTGGTGCGAACAAAGGCTTGACGTTTTAGAAGGTGTGGTGTGGTACGAACCCCTTTGTTTCTGCGGGCTGTCATTATATAGGATGTTTGTAAAATAAACATCGCGAGGAAACCTTCATTACTCCATGGCTGCGGAGATAGCACTGTCACGCAAAAAAAAAGTATTGAATAAATTGCTAAAAGTGGCCACATTAAGCCTCTGCTACTGGAAAAAGATGCGACGATATGTTATAGTTTCATAGTAAAGGTAGTACTATAGTTTGCGCGCGTTAACATGGCAATAGCGGTCATTGACCGGCTAAGAAAAGGTATGCGATTTGACGTTTGCCGCCACTGCCGCCACTGCCGCCGCGGCGGGGCGCCCCGGCGTGGCGGCAATGACCGCTATTGCCATGTTATCGCGCGCAAACTATGTATATCATGATCATGCCTCGATAATATTTGACTACACATTTCTGTAAGGCCCTGTGTGACTCCGATGTTATCACAATGACATTAAATGATGACCCCAATTAATTCAGGTAGCCGCCCTGATTCGCTTCACCTTGTTACGTTAAATTCGGATATTACTAGCTATATTCGAATTACCAATCTCGTAGCAAAATGGTAAGCAATGCCAATACAAATCCTTTGAATTTAACGTCCTATTATTTTTATACTGGCCATTGATTAATCTTTTTGCTATAGTTAGTTAATTACAGGAAAGGTATTCTTGCAGGTGTAAAATATTCTTATTGACAAATTTAATATTATTATTATTAACTTTATACCTACGTGTAAAATGTCAAATTCCTCAAATAAACTTACGGATAAAAGTTAACTGAGGGTTAAAAAATCAGCTGTTATGTATACTAATTAAGCGTGTATCGGTGGATGTGCCTTAATTATTATTAATTATTATAATTCTACATTAAGCAAGACGGCGCCTTCGTGTTCAGTTAACAGATACGCAAATGAGAAATGTTGGGCGGGCGGGGGCGGGAGAGGCCGGGCCCAGGGCGGGAAATTTCGTCGAGAAGTTTTTTAGGTCATAGGAAACAATTCGCGTGATATCGGAGTTGTGACTCATAAACATTACTTATTTGAGTTTATATTTTGTACAAGTACCGAGCCATAGCCAAAAAACTTAACTTAATATGGGAGTTAATTTAACTTATGATGGATCTCGTGAAGTACGCATTATTAAAATCGGCTCAGTGGATGGAAATATTAGCAAGGAGGTCATCAGCCAAAGAGAATCGTCAATTTTGGCATACTATCATGATTCCTGCAGACAGAAATGAAACAGGTGTCGATCCCTTAGGAGCCAGTTTGTGGTAAACGGGGTTGTTAAATTAAAATTTATATATTTCTAATGTATTTTGGCTTCCCTAGAATCGCACTGAGTACCGCGAGTGCCTGCTGAATTTCTGCACTAGCTGCTCTGTATTAAAACCAGCATTTATTTCACTTTTTCGACTCGATTAATTTAATGTTGAATGGTATAGAATTGTTCATAAATCAAGCTAAATGTTCTGCTTGAATGTCGAGCAGACGCTCGTTTTGATTACTGCCAAGAAAATTTACGTTGCAGATCTCAAGCTATTACTGCGCTTTACTTTTTTTATATAGAACAGATTGCTTGAAAAATAAGGACAGGATTTCCAGACGTGTACTAGAATACAACTAACGTGTGATAAGGGGCATGATTCTTGCGCCCTCGGTATACGGCTATCGAGACCTATATTGACAGATTCCCATACAAAATCACTCGATATAGGTGTAGATATCGTATATCGAATGCGCGAGAATCATGCCACTGATCTAACTAAAAGGTATGATATAAACAGAGGATGTTGATATAATTTGGTCACTTTTGCTGGTGTAGATGTACAGATTAACTAATAGTACTACCGGTAGATGTTTCTGGTTGTTTAGACTGTGTAGATCTATTTCAGTATCTTGCTTACTCCATTTATCTGTTGCTGACTGTAAAAAACTATCGGACTTTGAAACGAGTTTCTTGCAGCATAGTATGCTAAACTTGACTAACATGTAGCTCTCGCCTTTCCCTTAAGTCACGTCCAAACCGTACCTTCTAATTTATGGCTCATATTTTTTGTTACAACCTGTAGTAAACAACACAGCAGTGAATAGTGTCTAATGAATACTAACTGCTTCCGGTGCAAGGGTGTGCCAGGAACCAGGTGCCACCTGTCACGGCGATGCACCTCACTGCCGACAGTGGCCTTATGCTGCTCTCAAAATGGCGTTTCAATGACGGGCTGAATTAATAAAGCAAATAATAAACAATAGGTAGTTACACATGCAGAAGTATTGCATGGGGCTTTTGTGGCAATTTCACGCTATATAATTTTTGCTCAGTGTAAATGATGTTGTACTAATTTGCCGCAAAAGCTCAGCGTTAGCTCTGCTTCATTAGGCGTTGAATATTTATATTTTTTATTGTTATGAAATGCAATAATAATAATTTTGGTATAACATTGACGCGACGACGATGGCAGTACATAACAAACATCTATTTGGAATTTGAGGAATAATTTATTTGTAAAGCTAATAATGTTATTCCTAATCCTGAAACACCAGGTAATGGATACCTAAAGACGACCGCCGCTGTCGCGCCATTGTCATTGAACCGCCATTTTGTTAGCAGGACACGGCTCCTGAATGGCATGGCATAGTACTGGCATCACAGACTGGCATGCTGCGCTGCTGGCAGCAACAGCTAAATGTCACGGTATTTAACCCATTAACGTTTGCACGCTAGTGGCATGCGAATAGTTCGCGCCGTTTAGGGAAATGCGAGCTTATTCCAGATAATGAGGGTAATACAGTTTTAAATTACCGTGGTAGAGCATTGGCTGCTTAATTGCAGGACTAAAATTGGTGTGTAGGTATTATAATTATTGACACTTTAACGAAAATCTAGCTATGACTAAAGTTTATAAAGGCATGTTTGATAGCATCGGGCCTAAATCAATAATTTAGTCTTAGTATGTTTAACACAGTAGTGTTTAAGGTACGTGTAACGAGCTTTAAATCAACTCGGTCATGAATATTCAATCGCGTTAGGCCCATAACACGGTATCATAAAGGGTGAACGGACACAGGGACCCTGAGAGTGACCTATAAAAGTTCAAGGTCTATTAATTTATAATTATGATTGTACTATCTATAAAACCGTTTCTTAGTGGGTACATTAGCTCAGACCGCTCGAGATGTTTTATTTTATTCTGTCCGATATATTAGAATATCTAACCTCACTAGACGTAGAAATGTTTGATTACTTAAAATAATCATAATAAATAATAATAAAATTCTTTATTTCAGTCCAATAGGTCCATATAAATTATTCTAAAACATAAAAAAAAACATTTAATTATATGGTGCCACTGAAAAAGATTCTTTACGATCGATTGAAGTATACGAAAACCACCAAGAACCATCAAAAGGAGAATTTCAAGCCGCTGCTGTTAAGAGACCGGCGGCGACCGCGTGAATTTCCCATACAAACGTAATACAATAACCGGCCAAGTGCGAGTGGGACTCGCGCACGAAGGGTTATCTATAAAAAAACGCAAAAAAAAGTATGGGAGCCCCCCTAAATATTAATTTAAATTTAATTTAATTATTTATTTTTTAACTAAATAATATACTCAATATATTGTGAATATTCTAAGCGTCTACCTGCTACCATTATCAATATCGGGCAAAAAAGAGCAAAAAAAATCACGTTTGTTGTATGGGAGCCCCCCTTAATATTAAATTTCTTTTGATTTTTAGTATTTTTTGTTATAGCGGCAACAGAAATACATCATTTGTGAAAATTTCAACTGTCTAGCTACCACGGTTCATGAGATACAGACTGGTGACAGACAAACGGACGGACGGACGGACGGACGGACGGACAGACAGACAGCGAAGTCTCAGTAATAGGGTCCCTTTTGGCACCCTTCGGGTACGGAACCCTAAAAATGATTTGAATTTGAGAACTAGTTCAAAGCATTTAGACTGTTAATCGGATTAATACAGTGTTTACGCAGGTTCCTGGTCGTATACCAAGGTTCTTATTCAAATTACTTAAAAATATTTTTAAATTGGTTGAAGAGGAACCCTGGTATATAGACCAGGAACCTGCGTAAACAGTGTATAAATCCGATTAACAGTCTAAATACGTTAAACTATTTCTCAAATTCAAATCATTTTTGTATTACGTTTGTATGGGAAATTCACGCGGTCACCGGTCTCTTAACAGCGAGCTAAAACCCAGCATCTGAGGGTCGTAAGCAGACGGCGAAAAAATCGATCGGGGCTCTGAAAATAATTTCCTGTACAAAGCAATGACTGGAACAGTTGAGTCGTGCAGGCCAATCTCAGCTATCGATATACAGGGTGGAACAAACGAGTGGAGGGAAAGTACCTAATCCTTAGGATAGCTCATTTTACGTTTAAGGAAACATGCTTTTGTTATTGGCACAACTTCGGTGGACCAAAAATTTTGTTCTTGTATTAGAATCGTGAGAAAACCATGCGGCCATGGGCAAGCAAAATGGAGTAGTGAAAAACTGGATAAAAGTGGGCAAAATTGTTTCTCAGCCACCCCGTATAGGAAAAGGTGTGACGTTTTTTTTTGTGTCTTTAGTTTAGAATAAATCCAGATAAAAAGTCATCTTTGTCATGTTTCTTACATGCACATTTTCGACAGTTAGTTAAAAATCAAAAACTCATTACAAACCTAACACATTACATTACATTCCAGAATCTACAGGCCCCCAATTCTACAAACGAATGGCATGCCAATTGCTATAGCGAGGGCGCAGAAACCCGTTTTGGTCTTGGCGAGGACGACGACACGCTGAGACGTGCTGCGCCCCGGCTACGAACAAACCGGTATTTCGCGCAGTAATTGGCATGCGATTCGTTTGTAGAATTGGGGGCCCGGTTTGATTCCCGTTTTGATTATATTTAAAAAATATATAATGGCATGGATCCTTACAGCAAAACTTCTAATTGCTCACCCTGTTTAAGTAGGTACCTACTAGAAGTAACGTCTCTGATAGAGCCGACTAACTGGGCAGTGGGCACGTCTATACCGGGGTCGAGGGGGGTTACAGTGGGCTACAAGTAGCAATTTTACCTTCGACATCACACGATTGTAAGCGACGAAGGAGGATGAGAGGAAAAAAGCAGTAAAAATGAATTTTTTATTCCAAAGTTTGTTTTATACATTTCTGTAGCTAACATCCGTCGCTCGTGCCACGCCAGTGCAAGAGATTTAGGTGAAAAAGTTTGGATGAAAATCCGTCAATAAAACTTTGCTGGTAGGCTAGCTATTATAAAAATACAATTAGAAAAATACAATTTTTTAATGTGGGTTATGATTCGGCATAATACTCGTAGTTGTTCGCTAATTTATGGGTATGTATAAATGTACACGGAAATAAATAAGCTGAGATATGAGTTTAGTTTTTAACTCTCTCGCCGGACATAGTCGTTTAAATATTATGAACTAAAGTCACGCATAACAAAAATGTTTGCATGACTGCAAAGGAAACAACAAAGGCAACAATGGTTAAAATAAAGGCACGTTTGTTTTTGAAATCCGCGTCCATTTATCGCCTTGGTGGAAAGCAAAATATTGTGTCCCTCCAATTAAACTTCGCTGCTCCCGAAAATAAAGCAGGCGCCATGTTGTGGGACCACAAATTGATTTCCGTCCAGTATAGTGGACACCAACATAGAACCGTGAATCATCAACATTAATTAGGGCATTTTATTAAGCAATTATACTCTATACGCACTAAAAACTCGGGTTTCGTAACAAATTATACTCTCGTACGGTAGTAAGTCCCTTTCATCATGTTGGCGTTTCGTCTATTTGGGAGGAGCCAATCATATTTGTCTATGTATCCAATTAACGAAATGTTTATAGTTAGTGGAGTATAAGTTAGTGCCGTGTCCGCGACAAGTGAAGTCTTCAAGCTCCCTCAATACCAACTTGTCGATTTCAATCCGATGCAAAGTTTCGGTGATTCAGGGCAGAGAACTTGTCTAAAGATTACCATCTCTAGGATTCCTCTATATGGATAGTTTCCTCAAAATGTACGTTAACTTTCTTTTGCCCTGTCTCTTCAATCGATTGGGTATCCTACTGAATTAGATTTTGCGATTCGCTGGTGGTGGCCTGTCCACGAGGGTAAAACCGCCAACTATGTAAAGCCCGGAATGGAATGTATTTGTACAGCAGGCGGGTCACGAACCCACATTGTCATGCCGAGTGTATCACGTAACACGGGCTGCGGTCGCTCACCAAATGAAATCACTGCCACGCTGACATCCAACCCACTCTCACACACTGCGGTAAGGCATCAAGCCAAAATCCTTTGTGCCGCATATACCTAGCCAATATCCCTCCTGAGATGCCTTTTAAATGGTATACTGTAAATAAAGGAGCCTTTGAACAAAGAGAAGTCATTACAGCAAAGTGATTCTTTGTGTTAAGGTAAGGCACTCACTCAATGGGGATTGGACAAAGTTCAATCAAGTAATTTTCCATTTGGGAGGGCACGTGTAATTTCAGAGAGTTGGTTGATTTCTGGTGGGCCTTACGTATAGTAGATATGTAAGTTTCAGCAGAAATTCTCTGATATCATCGGTTTGGATTGGACACTGAAAGAGTGGGTGGTAGGGGGTTTAAACTGTTGTACGAACTTCTAAATGTTTACACGGTTTCGCGTGAGCGAAGGCGCATGTAACAGCTAGTATAAGAGAGCTTGCACACGGCGTATTTATAACGCGCAGACGACGCAATGCCACTCGTATAACTTCAAACGAGATTCGAACGCAACCTTGTGCTTAGGTAAGCACACGGAGAGAGCGTGAAACACGCGTCTGCTGTGCGTACCTAACGTGCAGATACAGCGATGCAGACGCGCTGGAGTCGCTCGTAAAGAAAAAAACGTAAAAATAAACGAATCTATGTAACGTATATTATGCGCTTCAAACGAGTTTTGAACGCGCTTCATACGCGCTTTTGTATCGCGTTTTAAGCGCGTTCGAATCTTTACATACGCAAAAATCGGCACGTCTACGGCGATGAAAACGCGCGTCGTCTGCGCGTTTAAAATACGTGCAACCTCTCTAGCATAAATCGGCAAAGGGAGCTCTATTTAGGAGGTACAAAACCTCTAAATTAATCTTGCGCGGTGGCCACTGGCCACAGATTGCATTTTCAAACACATAATTTAAATTAGTTGCTTGCCCTCAGTTTCTGAGACGCCGATCACAGGTCACGATTAACTAAACGGTGGTTATTTCAAAATGACGGCACACGATTGGCTGATGGCGCACGTGATTGGCTGAAATTAGTTAATCGCTCTGTTAGCTAATCGTAACCTGTGATCAGTGTCTCAGAAACTGGGGGTTAATTTAGTTCGTGTCGCCTCCCGAATCCCAGACAATATTTATAGAATGTACTCTACACACATATCAAACAATACCTTTCATGAAAGTTAAAGCAAAACCCGATAATTACATGAAATATCCAATTTGGTTATAACCGCAAGGGGGCGGCGAATAGCCATAAACTATTACTACCATTATGTAGCAGGCGTTAACGCCGCCTCATTTCCATTCAGTTACTTATCGGGGATTAAATACCGGTCGTCGGTTATCTTGCCGATAAATTCTTGTTAAAGTTAGAACGAGTGCTGACGGTCACGTCCGCTATGGTTATAAATAAGGAAAAATCTTTTGTTGTTTTACTAGTGATTGTGTCACGTGCCCTTATAAAAATAATAGATTTATTTATTTAATTAGAAAGCCGTGTTGCTCTATGAGGCAGACACACACTTTATCCAAAAAGTTAAAGTTTGAATAAAAATACATATCAGGTACAGATATCGCAAAATAAAGATGATTAGCAATAAATACTCACTCGTAGCAATACATGTTGGTGTTTTCAGCTGTCTAAGAGTCTATGTATATATACCACCATTGTAAAGTTGAGTTGAGGCTCGTAAAGACATAAAACAGAGGTATCCATGAAAAATAAATCCTAAAAAGATCGGTTGAAAACAGTAATAAATAAACCCACAAATAACTACATACCTACATATTACATGTGTATTATGTTATTTATTATGTTCTACGTGCAGGCCACCATTCACAGCTTAAATGTTCGACGTTCACGAGACTATTATACTGACAGAATTACATACTCGTAGTGGGTTTTACGTGTTTTTTATTCATTTAGGTTCAACGAGATTGCTTCGGGGTAGCGTTTCAGAAGGCAATAGCTCGTGGAATATGTGATTCAGAGACTATAAATATCCAATTGACTGCGCCTGCGGGAGAATGCGGCTCGCCAAACGTTTGTTGCATTCAACAAACGATCGCATACGCAACCTATGTACGATGACGGGCCGCCCCAGACAGTTTCGCAGCGGCTGACCAGTCACAGTCACAGCTCTCTTACCTCTTCCCCCGCCCCGCCCGTAAATTGGTGAGTTGTGTTTCAAAGGAAAATGTATCTATGCGCTCTCCACTGGATAAGTGCTCCCTGATGTGATGGTACATGTCTGTGTTATTGAAACGCTTCGGTTTAATATTGTTACATTGGATCATTATTCATTACTGAGTGGGTTCGCTCGTTGAAGTCATGAGGGTATACTGATAAGATTGTCTTTAATAAAGTCTTAAACATATTGATGTAGATCAGTGTATCGTGATTATTTAAGTAGGTATTGCTGACTACTCTTAGCAGCCAAAACAATTATGTAAATTCAGATACCAAAAGTAAACTTCGCGCCGTTTATCACCATGCATTTCGAAATAGAATTTAAACTGATGTAAAGTTTGCATTGTTGGCAGCACTGCAGCATGAAATAAATTTCGTTCAATTGCTGGTTCTACATAGACGCCGAATTCTTTCCATTTAGGCAAAATAGACCGCGCGTGTTAGGTTGAGGCTATGAAGCATGCAAAGGCGGACTATATTATTTTATAGCACAAAAAAATATCTGGCTTCAGGCTAGGACATCGTACTTGACGGCCTTTAAAATTCGATTCTGATGACGTTATAGTGAATTGTTATACACAGAATTAGTTTTTAGTTATTTCTAACTAAAATCATCACGCAATTTTTCTCGAAAACTCATATCTGGCAATTTTAACCAGTTTATTGGACCCACGTTTAAAATTTGAGAAAACTGATCATTTAGATCATTATTTAGATAGATAGATCAGCATTTATATAGAGGCTGAAACTGCATGGCCCAAGTCTAGACTCAGAAATATCTGTACGGGGCGCGAGACCGGCGTGTTACTCGTATTTCGTCTGGACTACCGCCAAAGCCAACTATGGAAGATATGGCTATTTTATTGGTCTGCCCAAGATTGCAGAATATGTATGACTGAGCTGAAGTCCTGGCCGGCTCAACGTGTTTCGTGAACATTTCGTCGCATACTCAGTGTTGCAACTATTGGGTGAAATACATGTGTGCCTGTGAGTAGAGTTCCAAAGTTCCCTCTTTAACTTGTGTGATATATTCCTTGCCTTGTCTTGCGGAGGGAGGTATGTACTTATACTAACAAAAACTAAATATAGGATTAGTAGTTAAAATTACGAAATCATCATCATCAACGACTATGAGGACCACGAGTATAGAACTAAGAATGTTTTAGTAGCTCATGCAACAAAATCTTAAAGTTGTTTACGGTATGCGCGTAAATAAACTTACATACACTGTTAAATTAAAAGCTTAACCGCTTAAGCCTTTCATTTGACTTTGTTATAATATGGGTAAAGAGAATCATTGTAGTAGAAAAGCTAGGCAGAATTCCGAGTCATAAAATCCTACAAAATAAGAGCTTCTAACGGGGAAAAGCTTAAAAAGCTTACAACGGAGGTAATAACAAAACAACAACAAGCATAGACGATTGCTTTTTATTGCGGATGCAGTACTGTCTGCCGTGTAGAGTCAAAGCGTACTTTGTATCTCGAGTTTTGAATTGAGAATTCTTGAGCATTATTTTATTGCTGCAACAAATTTTCACAGTGTAAAGCAGACAGCTTGATTAAGACGGCGCCCTAGGCAAAAACAGCATTTAGCAAAACACAAATCACTCGGAATGATGAGTATTACCGCTGTACGTTTTTCACTAGCTTGTTTATCACGCACGAATGTCAGCGTGACTGCTTTTCCATTTAAAACGTAGTTTTATTAATTTTCTCGAAATAAAAGTCTCCTGAAGTTGCCATAATATCTGTCTGTCACAATTTTATATTTTACAATTTCGCATCGCTTCTGAATTTGTGTTCTTGTTATAAAAATGGCACAGTATGTTCCTCAGTTAGACTTGCTTAGCTTGGCTTTAACCTTTTTTATTTTATTATTTAATTTCCTCTTAAGAGACCGGCGACCGCGTGAATTTACCATACAAACGTAATACAAAAATGATTTGAATTTGAGAACTAGTTCAAAGCATTTAGACTGTTAATCGGATTAATACAGTGTTTACGCAGGTTCCTGTTCGTATACCAAGGTTCTTATTCAAATTACTTAAAAATATTTTTAAATTGGTTGAAGAGGAACCCTGGTATACAGACCAGGAACCTGCGTAAACAGTGTGTAAATCCGATGAACAGTCTAAATACGTTAAACTATTTCTCAAATTCAAATCATTTTTGTATTACGTTTGTATGGGAAATTCAAACGGTCACCGGTCTCTTAAGTTAAGGATGAAATTCTAAGTTCTGATTGCCTAGTGCCCGTCCTTAAAATTAAGTCATAGAAATACTGGTATCGGTAATGATAATCATTGTGGGGAATACAAATGTAATTAATTCTGATAGCTATTCGCTGACTACGACTATTTGGCAATATCACATGAGAATATATTCTTTAATTATTATTATCTGCTACGGCACTAAAACTAGATTTACATTAATTACTTTAATTAACACATTACAAACGCTTTAAGTTCTACGATAAGACAAAGGTGCATCAGTTTGGAATCCCAACATAATTAAATTTTAATAGGCGGTTTTAGCTGCAAACTTGTTGAATTTTAAATATTTCACCAGCATGCTTCCCCAAGTTGGTTCGAGGCTAAGCCGTTTGCATTTTTAACAGCACCTTTAAGTATTTAAGCTTCAATCCTTTCTCGGTGAAATTCTCATCTGTTAACTCGTGAAAGTCGTAGCTGCATAAGTAATTTATGTATATACTTAAAAGTAACAATAAAAACGATTATAACACAAGCAATGGACATTTGCTTACTTGCAAAATAGCACAGATACTATAAATACTAATAATAATAAATAGAAAGTCTGTTTTTACACATTTAACAGTACAAACTACCTAAGCCTTTAATTTCTCTACAATACTCAACTGAGTGGTTGCATGGGGCTCGATAGACGACTTATCTTGTATATCCATCTAACTGAGTGGTTGCATGGGGCTCGATAGACGACTTATCTTTTATATCCATCTAACTGAGTGGTTGCATGGGGCTCGATAGACGACTTATCTTGTATATCCATCTAACTGAGTGGTTGCATGGGGCTCGATAGACGACTTATCTTGTATATCCATCTAACTGAGTGGTTGCATGGGTCTCGATAGACGACTTATCTTGTATATCCATCGAACTGAGTGGTTGCATGGGGCTCGATAGACGACTTATCTTGTATATCCATCGAACTGAGTGGTTGCATGGGGCTCGATAGACGACTTATCTTGTATATCCATCTAACTGAGTGGTTGCATGGGGCTCGATAGACGATTTATCTTGTATATCCATCTAACTGAGGGTTGCATGGGGCTCGATAGACGACTTATCTTGTATATCCATCTAACTGAGTGGTTGCATGGGGCTCGATAGACGACTTATCTTGTATATCCATCGAACTGAGTGGTTGCATGGGGCTCGATAGACGACTTATCTTGTATATCCGACTAACTGAGTGGTTGCATGGGGCTCGATAGACGACTTATCTTGTATATCCATCTAACTGAGTGGTTGCATGGGGCTCGATAGACGACTTATCTTGTATATCCATCTAACTGAGTAGTTGCATGGGGCTCGATAGACGACTTATCTTGTATATGTATATCCATCTAACTGAGTGGTTGCATGGGGCTCGATAGACGACTTATCTTATATATCCATCTAACTGAGTGGTTGCATGGGGCTCGATAGACGACTTATCTTGTATATCCATCTAACTGAGTGGTTGCATGGGGCTCGATAGACGACTTATCTTGTATATCTATCTAACTGAGTGGTTGCATGGGGCTCGATAGACGACTTATCTTGTATATCCATCTAACTGAGTGGTTGCATGGGGCTCGATAGACGATTTATCTTGTATATCCATCTAACTAAGAACTAACTAATCATATAGGTTTGAGTTTAAGGTAGATTAAGTCTTTTAAAATTACCAAAAAGATTTGTATCACAATATTTTTTTATAAATGTATGTTTTAGTGATGAACGTTTAAGGTAGTAAGCTTACTTTGTATTTTGTGTTTTTAATTTATGTTTTGTAAAGTTTATTACTGTTGTTTGTCCATATAAGTAAATAAATAAATAAATAAATAACTGAGTGGTTGCATGGGGCTCGATAGACGACTTATCTTGTATATCCATCTAACTGAGTGGTTGCATGGGGCTCGATAGACGACTTATCATGTATATCCACCTAACTGAGTGGTTGTATGGGGCTCGATAGACGACTTATCATGTATATCCATCTAACTTTATACTAAAATGTTAAATACGTTAGCAAATAAATCCAAGAATGAGCGGTTCATCATTACGACTAAATCAGTGGAAATAATATTTTTGCAATGCGGCCGGGTTAGCGTTCACCTTTATTGTATGGGGCCCTTATTGCCACTATTAGACCCGCACCTCGTAAACGATGGGCCTGCCCTACGAGACCTTGACCCAATAGCCTGTCGTTTCGTTATCATTTGCATACAGGATATAAATTCTTTTAGCGGGGTATTGTGCGTGCTTATTGTTTTTTTTTATTGCTTTTTTCATTAGTAGGTAAAGCAGTTTTACGAGTTTCCCTTTTTAGGGTTCAGTACCCTAAGGGTAAAAAACGGGACCCTGTTACTAAGACTCCGCTGTCCGTCCGTCCGTCCGTCCGGAAAAAACTGAGTAAAATTAATATTTAAGGGGGCTCCCATACAAGAGACACGTTTTTTTGCCGTTTTCATAGATAATGGTACGGAACTCGGAACCCTTCGTGCGCGAGTCCGACTCGCACTTGGCCGTTCTTGGGTTCCAACCCTTAAAAGGAATAAAAGGAACCCTTATAGGATCACTTTGTTGTCCGTCCGTCCGTCTGTCTGTCTGTCTGTCCGTGAATCACAACCTTTATATCAAGAACGCATGGACGTATCAAGCTGAAATTTTTATCAATTGTTAAGGTATGTGGTTACATAAAGCTGTGAAAAAAACAACTTTCTAGGTCAATGAAATCGAACGATACGACCGTTTATGCTGTAAAATTGTTGGATTCTCATAGTAATCGCAAAACCTATAGGGTACTCCCCGTAGGCCTACAATCATACAAGGTCTTATAGCACAAATAAAGGGAAAAAACTGAAAACTGCAATATTCGGTCTTTCTACAAAAATATGTAATTTGGTTTAAATGGATGACATAACAATTTAGTTTTTTTATGTGGAAACCTAATTCTTACACATGTGACGCTCTCCAAGTGTGATCGGAACCCTTGGTGCGCGAGTCCTACTCGCACTTGACCGTTTATTTTTATAAATGAAATGAAATGAAATGATTCTTTATTTGCCAGAAAACAGTACAGTGGAGGATCTTAATATTAAAATATGTTCAGTGTTTTCAGCTTAAGTTTAAGCATGCAAAATAATAGTAGGTAATAGTTTTAAATTATGAATTAGGTCAATGTTATTGTAATTATTTTTTAATTGAATAATTTCAATTTATATAAGTACCTAATTATTTAAAATGTCATAAAGTTTGTACATATAATTTTAAATATATTTAGTCGTTTAATAACGTCTATAACGATACTTTAAAATAAATTCATGGGACGCTACAGATGTGTTTGTATGCCACAGTGTTTGTTAAAGAATTATTGTCATCATTAAAGAAAATTAAAAATACTTACCTACACTAGCATGGAGCAAATAGCTATCTATCAACACGATTTCAACAGAGTCACGAACGATGTAGTATCTCGAGCGAAGTACGCCGAAACTCATTTTCGACAGTCGAAATAATTTAAATACTTGGGACAGTGGCAAAGGGCATTATGTCTGCGTGGGTCCGCAGGGCTTTTAGTGAAATTACAAGCAAATCCCGGACACGGTCGGTTCAAGCACATTAGTTGTTCCAATAATAGCTATTTCGGCCACATGATGGGAACAATTAAGAATTCGTTGATATCGCATCGGTCTGGCTGGACCCGTATACGAGTAATTTGTTATTTGTTCGAGCTCGAAGTGTGTACAGCGTATTGTATAATTGTATAGCAAGAATAGCTTTTGCATGGTAGTGTTAGCTCTTTGGATTGCGATAATGAGCTCCCGCTGAACATCTATAACTTTTTATTTGTGTATCTTACTTACTAGTGGCTCTGTGAGCTGTAGACCTCGCGAGTATGTCGGTGGGAAAGCTGAACTGCTAACACATACAAACTTATGAATGTAGCTGGTTACGTACATGCACTATGAAAGCTAATAACTTTGTAAACTACATTTTGCAATCTAAAATACAACCTATTGACTTTTTACTAAAATTATATAGTTTGTTTCACTTTCATGGTTTTTACAAATACAAAAGTACAAACACAAAAGTCTTTATTTGCCAGTTGCAGATTATACAAAGTTCACGTACAATAATACAGTATATACTAGATTGAGGTACTTAGATTACTTATGGTCTCCACACTAGGTCTAACCTGTATCGTGGAGACCGTACAGAGATTGCTGTCAGTTATTTATTAGCTATCGGGTAGCGTTGTGAGTAGATGTGAGACTGTCAAATATGACTAACTAAAATAAAACTGAAAAAAACAATTTACGAATCCAACGACACCTCATTTATTAATATCCATCGAGCTGTTTGGGTTGTAGCGATTTCTTTATATTTTAAAACCCCATATCTCCGCCATTTTGAAAAAAATCCAAAAACTGGCTCGACAAAAAAATACTATTTGATTGTTTGAGAAATGCGTCCTGTAGAGGAGAACAAACAAACATACGAAAGCATTTTTAGCCAATCCTGAAACGGAGACGCTTCGCTCGCTCGGTCAATTAAAACCTTTCAATTTGTTTCACCTGCCTTCTTTGCCTTTTAGCCATGATATTATGTGAAGACACAAGGAGAATACACAGAATACACATAATTAATTAGTTTCATTCAACCATGAAAATAACTTAAAAATGATCACTTCGCAACGCTTCTACCTTTGCTTTCCACGCTTCCACGCTTCTTCTAAATATGCCTTAGCCCGGGTCTCTCAAGAGACGGATAAACAGTAAGATAACTTTTTTTTGACACTTTTTGTACATGTGAAATGTCAAGCCCCATAAACAGACAGATAAACGCTATCTGAGGAATGAGAGAACGGTACTTAGATGTCCTGGGACTCCTTCAGGGCAGTGGTGCACTCGAGTGTAATCAAATCAGACACACTTGAGTTACCGACATCATAGAGGTTGTTAAATACTAGACGCAGATAGATATTTCCCATTTTGAGATGGAAGCTCGATGCTTAATAATATGGAAGGGCTAACAAGGCGAAGGACAATCAGTGGCTTTGGCTCCTAGCCAGGGACAGCCTGTTACTGAACACTGTTGTGCTAGATTTCTGGCCAAGAAGTATACTTGATTTTTATTCGTCCTTCGACGATACCTACTTATTGAGTCACAGTGTTACACATAATAATCTCACGTATATTTCCACATCGACCTCTACTACTTAACCCTGCGTTAGGTTTTCCTTTAGACACTAAACACAAGGCTAGAACGACCATACTTAATAAAATATTCAATCATGTCTATCTGTTCACTTCGGGCTCATATTACTTATTATTCAAAGGGAAATCAATACTCTTCAAGGTGTCGAAAGTCACTCCAACCAACAAATAGAATTTCAAAGGACTGGAGCTAGATTGAAATTACAATTGTTATTTTCATGTTATTGGCTTCGTGTTGGTTGACAGTTGCAGTTTGTTTCTCGTTTCTCTAGAAATCTCGTGTTCAACCACGAACTGTAGAAGTCGTCAAAACTTGAAATGTCAGCGAGCGAGTCGACGGAGCGGAGCGACGAGGACTCGTGACCGAGTCGACGAGTACGCCAAATATATCTAAATAAAATAATTATGATTTTTCTTTCAACATTTAAGTAATATTAATTTTGTGTGTTTGTAGTTTGATAGCTTATATTCTACGAATAAACATTTATTATGTTAAGTGCCGTTCTCTCATTCCTCAGATAGTGTTTATCTGTCTGTTTATCTGGGGCTTTTGACATTTCACACGTACAAAAACTGTCAAAAAAAGTTATCTGACTGTTTATCCGTCACTTGAGAGACCCGGGCTAAATGGTATAGGCTGGATACATCTGTGTTGTGTGTCTCGGGTAAAGTTATATGGGCTAAATAAAGGGTTATCTAACATTAACGTTAACATTTACATACAGGCACATACATTGCCTCTGGCGCCACATTAGGATACCCTGTGTCGTGGGAACTGGAAACAGCGACATCACAAACATGTAAACATCAAAGACCTGGGGTTTTTTTTTGTTTCCAGCCTGGATTCAAACCCGGGACCTCTCGCATGGTAGGCAGGCAGGCCACAGAGGTCTTTTAAGTTAACGCCCGAATTATCACTCAATTTAATCATGTTCCTGGTTTTTGGTGAGATTCCCCACAAACACAAAATAATCAATCACTACATAGTATAAAACAAAGTCGCTTCCCGCTGTCTGTCCCTATGTATGCTTAGATCTTTAAAACTACGCAATGGATTTAGATGCGGTTTTTTTTAAAAGGTTTTTTGTCAAGAGGAAGGTTTATATGTGTGATACATGCATAATAAGTGTATGATAAGTAGGGTGCTAGGCTATTGCAGGGAAGCAACGTAGAACTGGTAGATAGCTATTTATAATATATACACAATTTCCAAGAGCTTCAGAATGCAATCAACAATAGTGATGTGTGCTGACAGCCAAGTTATTTTCGTTGCCTAGTAACGCAGCCTTCAAGGAGCCCACAAGTGCATCGTGCATTGCACCCGTGCAAATCCGGGGCGGGTTGCTAGTTAATAAATAACTGTAGTGTAAATGAAATCTTTGGGCCTTTAGAAGTTCCTATAAGACCTGTACTTATAACAACTGCGACAGCACAACACAACAACAATATCTCAAAGTTCAGATGCTATTTATTTCAAGGCATTTAAAGTCCTGTAAACAGACAGCGAGCTTTTCAAAGATCTACACTGACACCAAACAAAAGCAGAATCTCTAGCAGCAGCAGACACTATCCACTATTGTTACTTGTTATTTGCCGCATTATAAAAGCAGCACCACTACCAGCTACTAAAACATATTTTTCTACTTTGTAAGAGTGTTATTAAATATTTAAGTATTCGCCATCTTTTAAAATATGATGGCGCTATCGGTTTAAAGTCGTTAGCGTCAACGACAATCGAAAAGTTAGTCTCTTATAGCATTTGAGTGAAACTTAATATTCTTAAGCAAGTTTGAGGTAAAGCTTTACTGAAAACGGTTAAGCGCCTCTCCTGCTACTTTTGCACTCGTTAATGAATCATTCAGTATTCGGCAAAACTTCTACTGTATCGAAAGACTCGCGCAACTTGTTCTTGGGTCGATTTCACGATTGTATCACATGAATGAGATTAATTCACATGAATGACTCGTCATTCGTGTGACGTGAAATACGGTGTTACGCACGCACGCTGCAAATAGCGTTGCAAGAGTTTCGAATCTGCTACAAACGTTGTTACGGCACGCTGCAAATAGCGTTGCAAGCGTTACGAATCTTCTACGAGTGTCGATTTCACGAATTTTTATGTCAAACAAATGACATTGAAATCTTCCCTATTATAACATGTATAAATTATATTATACTAGCTTTTACCCGCGGACTTCGCTCGCGTGGAAGCACGTTTTTATACAACAGGGTATTTTTTAATCAATGCTAAGTTGACCTTTAATAATAAGGATATCGGAAGGTACAGAATTTATTTCCTAAGATTGCATCCGTTTTTAGCAGTAGTAGTCGTGTGTACTTACAGCCAATCTTCAAATCCCATTTTCACATAAGTACTTAAAAAATCCGTCAAGTGCGGGTCGGAATCGCACACGAAGGGTACCGTCCATCCGTACCATCGTCGTACAAAAAAACAAAAGCACGCAAAACAACAAAAAAAAATTACAAAAATAAAATTTTAAAATTTATGCCCTCACGATGATTTGAACTCACGACCTACGGATTGTGAGCCTACATCATACCGGCTGCGCTACCACAACCATGTGGGTTGACGCGAAATATACCATCATATTGAAATTCGGGGGTATCAAAACACGTCTCTTGTATGGGGACCCCCTTTAATTTGTTATATATCTCGTATTTCAGTATTTGTAGTTGGTGCGGCATCAGATATACACATTCTGTGAAAATTTCAGCTTTCTAGCTATTACGGTTCGTGCTCTAGGACCCAGTGACACACGGACAGACGGACGGACGGACAGCGAAGTCTTAGTAATAGGGTCCCGTTTGGCACCCTTCGGGTATGGTACCCTAAAAAGTACAATAAACTGACATTCACTAAACAATGATTTTTTGCACAGGGGCAGGGGTTTATTGCAGAGTTTGGCAGAGGGGTTTGGCATCGATCCTTTTTTTTCGATTCTTTATTGATATGAGTACTTTATAGTGAGCATCGAATCGAATCTAGTGTATGGTTCAAAACACACAGTAATTTGCAAATGTAGACACTAATGACACCAATTGATGTCAACATTTACAGATTACTGCGTGTTTTCTACGACTTATTTGCTTTGTCCATCAAACCACGCATTTCTTGCCCGGTGCATCACGAACATTTTTATCATACAGTAAAAATGTGCGTGATTGATTTATTATAATGCTTGTTTTTTTTCATAATATTTGATACTTATGTTGTTACAAATCAATCAAATCAAATCAAATATATTTTTATTTCAAAAAAGTAATGTACAGTAAGAGCAACAATTTAGGTTTTAACAAAGGAATTAACTAAATAATTAATATACGTACAGAATATTAGAGCTTTTAGTAACGTATGAAAACTTAAGTAAAAGTTTGTCAATTTCCAGCACATTCAACTACTATTATTTTCTATGCAAACATAATCGATACCTTGAAGAATCGATACTTTTGATACAGATACCGATACCGCATCGATACTTTTTTTTTCGATACATCATATGAGTACAATATCGATACTTTTGTTTCGATACCGTGTCCCTACGTATCGCCATATTTTTTTTCGATTGGTAATGGAACGTAACCACAGTTTACTAATTAACGTAACGTACCGTAGAGGGGTGCGATCCGACAGCTACGTTCAGATTTCGCAGATCGTATCGGATCGTACGTAACTCATCTCCTCGATCCCATACGCGGTTCGGATCGCACGACTCTGATCCGATTTCCTAAAAATCGACCAAAAATCGAATCAAAGAAATGTTTACGTAAAGTGTGAAAAAACGACTAAAAATTAACTGATAAGTATCTAGTCAAATTGTGTGTAAACTTGTACCACAAAAACTGGTTGAAACCTACACAGACGCCATACATTGAATATTTTGTGACTTTAAATTCTGCATGGGCGTAACGTTACAAACAACACAGAACACAATGGCAGTGTACTCCTCGTGTACTCACTCTGTTTCATCGAGTCTCCCTCAAACTCCACTCACACGATTTTTATTTAGAAAGACCATAACGTGCGTATTTGGTAAAGCCCGAGCAGAGTTTGAAAACAACTCCAAGTGATTATCACACGATCTTAATATTTTTATGAAATCAGGAATTAATATAAGTAAGCATGTGATTCGATCACTATCCGATTTCTCATAATTTTGGATCGATCCGCTAGTGGATCGTATGCCTTCGATCCGATCCGAAACTCGAAAGGACATAATTATGGTCTTGGGTCCGAAAATCGGAACGGATCGGCACACATTCCTAACGTAACGTAACGTAACTTACGTAACGCTGTCTGTCAAACTATCAAACAAAATAACCGGCCAAGTGCGAGTCGGACTCGCGCACGAAGGGTTCCGTGCCATTATCTATAAAAAACCGCAAAAAAAAATAATGTATAGGAGCCCCCCCTAAATATTAATTTAACTTTAATTTAATTATTTATTTTTTAAGTAAATAATATACTCAATATATTGTGAACATTTTAAGCGTCTACCTGCTACCATTATCAATATCGAGCAAAAATGAGCAAAAAAATCACGTTTGTTGTATGGGAGCCCCCCTTAATATTAAATTTCTTTTGATTTTTAGTATTTGTTGTTATAGCGGCAACAGAAATACATCATCTGTGAAAATTTCAACTGTCTAGCTACCACGGTTCATGAGATACAGCCTGGTGACAGACGGACGGACGGACGGACGGACGGACGGACGGACGGACGGACAGACGGACAGCGAAGTCTCAGTAATAGGGTCCCGTTTGGCACCCTTCGGGTACGGAACCCTAATAAAAAAAAATTGTTTTATTTATATACTAAGTATCAGTACAAAATTACAAAAGGTATGAATCAAATCATTTAGATTATTCAGGATTTTGTTGATATTTCTCACATCAATTTAAAGGCATCAGCCATTAGCATGAGAATTTTGTAGTGTCGCGCTTTGAAGTATGCCTTTGTATATGTTACGGGTAAAGCTTGGAGGCTGGGTAAACCTAGTAACCCAAGCCTCTTGGGTGAAGTCCGAAATTTCAATCTACTCCAATTTGTCTTCGGGCTTTACCCGGCTAAACCTCTTTGTCAAAAATAAAACTTATTCATAATCATAAGATATGGAGAAAATATGGCATGGAAACAACACAATACTTAAGTTCACCCGGCCTCCTAGCCGGCCGGTGCTCACTTTTATGCCGGCCTTCTACTAAGAAAGAGTAATAAGCGGAAAAGGAGCCAGCTAGCTGAGCGGACCAGACTGCATTCAAAATAACTCTTCTAGTGGAGTGCTTCCACTGAAAAAGAGTTAGGTATTTTGTATGCAGTCCGATTTGCTCAGCTCGCTGGCTCCTTTTCTGATCATTACCCTTTAGCCAGCATTAGCCAGAGATTCATTAATCCATTTTGCGTGACAGGGGGCAAGCACATCGCCTCAGCTATGTTTCTGAATATGAATTGTATACCTATTATTGTTTCTGCTGTAAACAACTAACCTTCCATGTCATGCAAAATGTATATTTTATTATTTAGAACTGGGTGTTGAATAGTAGTAACCGCTGAACCACAGGAGATTTCACGCGATCGAAAGGTACATCAGGCATTGACATTGACACACACCAATGAGGTTTAGATACCTACTTAGCAATCAGTATCAAAACCTCATTGGTGTGTGTCAACTGTCAAGTTTGTGTTGTGTGACGAAACATTTTTTTTATTAACATGAACAGCTGATCGTCAAAGCCGCCATTTTGTTAAATAGAATTTGTGGCCATGTTTTAGTTTTACAATTACTAATCTACGGGTGATCTTGATTGGCAGGCAGGCAGGCAGGACCGCAGGATATAAAAATCTGATAAAAATGCGAAATATTCCTTTGTACTTGTAAGTTTGTTAATCTAAGAAACACAGAATTTTCTCAACTTTCCTCAACACAGTTTCTTAATTCACAATAGACTTTCCCAGCCATACAAAATTAATGGATTTATCCTTGTGTAATTAAATTACGTTTTTGACCCCCTTTTGGTCCGAATTTTCGAAAATCCGTTCTTAGTGCTCAGTTATGTTATGAAAGCAACCATTGTGCAAAAGTTTCATGCCTCTAGGCCTAACGGTTTGGGCTCTGCGTTGATCATCAGTCAGTCAGTCACTCAACAAAAATATATATTAGATATATCTGTAATATCCATACCGATATCCTAAACACATATGTACATAATTTAACACTTACAAAATAATCATATACCAAGGATTGGATTACGGACACTTCCTTTCCAAAACTTACGTAAATAGTTAGTGCTCAAAGGTCATCCTACAAGCTACTTCACTAAAGTCTTATTACGCTAGAAAGGGGAGTTTATTTTATAACGATGTCTCGAGGCGGAGACGGGTATACTTGTACAGTGGGTAATCTCGCTTAATTATCTACTAGACTCCGAGCCGTACCTATTTTGTTTGTCCTATGAACTTAGATCGTACAGCGTCCCTGTAATACCAAGGACTGTTCAACAAAGCAAAGAAGTCGTTAGGTATTTTACATGCTGTGATACAACACGCCTTCTATGAGTAGCTACATCCCGCGCTAAACTTCTATGGCTTTGAGCGGAGGTGTATGTAACCTTATTTTCTTGCTTACCTATGCGGTGTAAAGAGAGAGATGCTACTCCAACTCCACCATCGATCAGAGAAATTTGGTGCGCACTGCATGTTATGAGTAAAGTAAAGTTAATGTATCCCACCGAGGGGCACAGGCCTTTGCCCGGATACGCACTGCATGACTGCGCATTATGTACATCACACGAAGTATCCGCCTCACCAAATATAGTACGAGGTTCTTCATAAAAGGCAAAAGTAATAAATCAATACCTACCCATTATAACTTTCTGTTGTCAACAACCAATAGAAAGCCTGACAACGTGACGCGAGATGGCCGCGTTTTTTTATAAGCTTTTATTGCTTTTCTTTTCCCGTCTATTTTTAGCCGGAGATTTCGGGATATTTCTGGCGTGAGGTCGTGGGCGGGCCCAGAATCGTACGGATATCTGAATTACTCCGGTGGGACACGTTTGCTGAGTAGAATCTCCTGGAGGTGTTTTATGCTGATTTAGATAAAATGAGAATCTTTTCGGCAATTTCTGCGGCGATCGTCTGGTAATGCATGTCACGCAAATGGAGCTATTGAATTACACGACAGGCCATTAGGTCAAGGTCTCGTGGACTAAACCAGGGCGCTATGGTGCATCCGGCACTCCGTATGGGATAAAGAGTGACACTATAAGTATGTTGTTGAGTCTTGGCCTTCATACTTTCATGTCAAGCTCAATACTGGAAGCTGTTTGCTGGAAGAGATCTGTTATTAGAGATAAGATCGCCTTTGTACATGATTTTTTTCCATTATTAATTGTCTGTATTCTGTTTTTGTGCAATAAAGTATAAAGTGAAGTAAACTAAAGTAAATCCTACCAAAAACATTCTGTAAAAAACTAGCCAAGTCTCAATGAAGCTGCTTAATTGTTTATCTCTAAAAAGTAATGAAATCTAGACAAAGTCGTGCCAAGTCTAAGGTTTCTTACTGCGATTTCTTTATTATTATAGTTAATGTTGTGTGACTTGGCCGTTGAATCTTCTTTATGCGTTAGTGGGTACAAGTCAATTTTGAACTGCGTCGTATTTAATTATGTACAATAAATTACAAGCTGCAAGTTTCCTGATAGATACGTCATGAAATATTAGAAAATGACTGCAGGCGCCTTCCGTGATCGTTTTATGCTTCTCGTTAAGGGTATACAAAGGAATTCTATTTTAAGCAAATAAGTATGTAAAATAAAAGTAACTTTGTCCATGACTTATTTTTTATTGAAACTTTGCTTTCGCTTAACTTCAGAACTAAATGACTTGAAATTTTGGTTTTTAAGTATGTGATTATAGCTTACTCGATGACGAAAATTTCTGCGTTCTGGTCTTATCCAGAGGTTCTCAAATAGGGACTTGGCGGGGGCACTGCCGTGCCCCCCGATCTGTCCAAGTTCTAAATAAAGGGCAGTAGTTTTTGTCAGAGTCGACCGGTGTGGCTGCTTAGATCAATGAAATTCTTTGATGGGTGGCTGCCAGGATCTTCAATCCCCTGATCGTCCACCTTTGGCAGTGATTCTGTCCCTAAACACGTACCCTATGTGCTTGTTGCAGACCGCGCACCGGGGTGTTGGGCGCGCTAGCGCGCATCGGCCGGCCCGTCCTGTGACTAGCCCGGGCGCTCGCCAACGGAACGGGCGGCGGATTGTGAGTACATACAATACATACAAAACTGCGTGGTCTTTACCATCTCGGCGCACAGAAATCCAAAGAGGGGCGATGGACTGAGTCAGTACGTCTCTCTTCGGTGTATTTTCTCAGACTTAAGTAGAAATACATAATTTTTAATTTTTTAAGGCCCTCACATATTTTAAAAGAGGTACGGAGGAGTTTCTTGCGCTTCTTTGCTCCATCCCTAAGCCCACAACTTCCGAACGGGCGGTAGTATACAAAAATATTAATATATTGACTTTGACTAAGCAATCTGTATGATTTTATGTCCAATAAAAAAAAAGACTTTGACTTTGAATACATAATAGATATGGTCTGTCCGTTCTAACTCGTCCCAAAGTTACAAGTTAAATCAATCGAAAACTTATGTTAGTTACATAAAATTCTAAATTAATTTCATCAGTTCATGAATGACAGTTTTTTGGTTTCGAAGTACGAGTTTACAAAGAAATTATCAAGGCAGTGATTGTGGGAATTAGTAAGTAGGTATACCGTCAAAAGTGTAATTTATGAAATAAACTGAGTATAAACCCTGAGTATGAACAGAAATAATTATTAGAGGTAAAATCGGTTGACCCGAGCTTCAATGCAATTCGTTGGTACAAGTACAGCCGTAACCGCTTCTGTACAGTATTGTTATTACCAAAGTTTACAACTGGCTATAGAACCCTATTCCTGGAACACTGAGTACCACCCATATAAACTTATTTGTGGGTTTGCGCGTTTGGCTATTTTGTGGGTTTGCCAACCAAACCAAATGCCTCAAGATTTTAGTTTATACAATTACTTTACTTTTCAATATTGCAGTAAAACAATAGGTATCACGTTGGAAAAGACATGCAGAAAAGCGAAATTATAATATGTTATTTCCTTATCCTACGATACTTAATTACAAAAAAAAACACAGAGATCTACGTAGTAAATTCTTTCTGCCAATAAGATGGTCTAAAATAATTCTTATTATCTATTGAGGTTAGGAATAAGACTTGTTTTAAAATAAGGATTAAATTATCTATCTACACCGTTACGATTGACGATGCAATTTATAGTACCTACGTATTGGTATTGTTTTGGGTAGCGCGCGTTTTAACAGAAACTCGTAGCAAAGTGCGTAGCCGTGGCTACGCCGCCGTCGTTACGATCTTCTAAATGAAATTATTGTTTTGTGATCTAAACACGTAGAACTATGTTAAAACTATGAACAATAACTTAAAAATACAAACAAAATGGTGCTTGTGTGTAAGATATAGTTACGTGTAATACAATTTCTGAATAGAGTCGTGCAGACTTCAATTACACGATCGCAACATGCAATGTGTAGATAGAGAGCCTAATGAATGCAAATAGCATTACGCCATGCCCACCCTTCGTACATTTGCATATGTTGCTATTTTAAGCCGAAAGCTGATGCTTTATTCGACTTGGATACGTAGTTTTCCTACAAATAAGATTAGGGACATTTTAGACACGGCTTTTCAGGAAATTAAATTAAAACACTAGCAAACCCGGCGTTGCCACGCTAGTATATACTCTCTTGGGGGAGGCCTGAATACCCGAAAACC